>JADRCD010237230.1:0-19748 GCA_019843815.1 Montemys delectorum | reverse complement strand
CATGGTAGATCTTTCCATCTTCTGAGGTCTTCCTCAATTTCTTTCTCCAAAGACTTGAAGTTCTTGTCATCCGGATCTTGATTAGAGAGACACTCAGATATGTTATATTATCTGTGACTACCGTAAAGTGTGTTGTTGCCCTAATTTCTTTCTTAGCCCATTTATCCTCTGCCCAGAGGGAGGCTACTGATTTGTTTGAGTTAATTATATATCCAGCCACTTTGCTGAAGTTGTTTATCATCTGTAGGAGTTCTCTAGTAGAATTTTGGAAGTCCATTATGTATACTATCATATCATCTGCAAATAGTGATATTTTGACATCTTCTTTTCCAAGTTGTATCTGTTTGACCTCCTTTTGTTTCTTATTGCTCTAGCTAGAACTTCATGTACTATATTGAATAGACGGGCAGAGACTGGGCAGCCATGTCTTGTCTCAGATTTTTGTGGGATTAAATCAAGTTTCTCTCCATTTAATTTGATGTTTGCTATTGGTTTGCTGTATAATGGTTTTACAATGATTATGTAGGTGTCTTAAATTCCTGATTTTTCCAAGTCGTTTAACATGAAGTCATGTTGTACTTTTTCAGAGATTTTTCTTAGCATCTATGAGATGGTCATATTTTCTTTTCTTTCAGTTTGTTTTTATGATATATTGTGTTGAATAATGTTGAACCACCCCTGCATTTCTGGAATGAATCCTACTGTCTCCTGGTTGATGATATTTTTGATATGTTCTTGGATGACAGTATTCTCTTTTACTTTACTTTTCTTTTTCACATTTTGTTTTTGAATATTTATTTTGTTCATAGTGGAATTTGGTCTGAAATTCTCTTTTTTGTTATTGAGTCTTTTTATGATTTAGGTATAAAGGTTGCTGTAGCCTCATAGAATGAGCTGTCCATGTTCCTTTGTTTGCATTTTGTGGAATAATTTGAGCAGTTTTGGAATCAGCTCTTCTTTGGTAAAATTCTGAGCTAAAGCCACCTTACTCTGGGCTCTTTTTGGTGGAAAAACAATGGAAAGAAGGACAAGAGAGACAACTGAAATTAGTGGGGCAGGAGGTCACATTTCTGGAAATAAGCAGAGATGTGGGATTTGTTAAGCTGCAGAAGGTCTATGGGGTTGACCCTACTTGAGATGCCTTGCAGTGGCAAATATTGAAACCAAAGTGGCCTCCATCTATAGACAGGCAGGACTTTCAGTGTAGGGGTAATGACACCAATTTCTCCACAAAACCTTTGACAGAAATTTGTCCTCCCTACAAGATGTGCAGAGGTAAACACGGGCAGAGATTGAGCAAACGGCCAACTGAATGACCCAACATGGAACATGTGCCATGGGAAAGGGACAATTATTAATTGACTCTATTAATTATTAATTGGCTGAGTGTTAATTGGCAGGAAGAGGAGGGGGCAGCTGGGATGGCTATTGGAAGCTTGGCAAAGCTGACCCAGAGGGGGTGAGTGAGCAATCACAGCTCCTAGGAAAAAAAACTGCCAACTGGTCACTGACAGAGCTAAGCAAGACCAGCAGTCCAGCCATGAGTGTGGGCAGAGATCCCGAGTAGGCAGAAGCAGGTTTTTTTTTTTTTTTTAAATTACATGCAACACTTTGGTTTGAACAATGCTCTACTGTATTGGGTTTGTTTTAATCACCTTAAAATGTAAAATATTTTCTTATCACTGGAGTAGAACTTACAGGTCAAATCTGTCTGTGGTCCATTTTTTATAATAAATCTGCTTGTCTTCCCTTGTCGTGGTTTTCCTCTCATAGAATAGCCCCATTAATTCTTTGTGTAAGATGAACTCATCCAACTGATATGTGATTAACTCACGCAATGTTCCACCATCCATGTCAATGTCAGTTTCACACTTCAGGAAGTGCTTGGCTTTCTATAGAAGCTCTTGAAAAACTAATGGTGTCATTCTTGTAGCCAGGAATGTGCAAAATATTTCTTTAACCATATGGCCTGTTTTACGCTCTCCTTGCACACAAACACACCTATGACAGTCATTATAAAAAGGGAGCCAGGAACCCATTGCAATAACACATTAAGAACACACCTGAACTTTTATTTATATTGACATCTCAGCTCATTCCCTACCAAGTAGAAAATGTGATAAACATTTAAAGGTAAAATTTCCCTCAGCAGTTCCTAACACAGGGGAAAGCATATTAAAGAAAAATGGAGAAATTTACCTTTGTTGTTTTGGAGAATTTGTAATACTTGTTATTAATATGGTAATAACTGATGATAATTAATATAATTATTAGTGAAATAAGTTAATTTTCACTTCAAGTGATTTTTTGAATAAAAGATAGGGGATTTCTTAAGGTGTAACAAATGTATAAAATCCCATAAAATGATTAATTCAAAACTGCTTTCAAGTTAAATTTCACCTTTCTTTCATGGCCTCTTGAGTTTCTAAGAATGAGCTCAGAGGAAGCAGGTAAGATTCCAGGAGTTAAGAGGATCTTCACAAAGAGATCTCCATCCTGTGGCACCACAATTACCCATTGCCACAGAGCACAATGAGGCCTACACTATGCTCTTAACAGAGAAATGACAGTCTCTCTGCCACAGTTCTTCAGCCTGGCTGGGTAACAGACTTCTCTATAGAGCTGCCCAAACATAGCTTCCCTACAGTTTCAGACTTAGTAGACCAGGTATAAGAATTAGTCTTGGGTGTGTATCTCAGCATAAATGCATGGACAATGGTCTATCTGCTACTTAACCACTAGTAGATACAGATGAAATGCTCTACAAAGTGGTCTTATCAACTTACATCACTGCCACTATGAGTGTCATGATATTTAATCCTAGTATTCTAGAGGCTGAGGCAGGAAGAATCAAGGTCAAGGCCAGCCTATACCACATGGGAAACTCTTCATTCTTCATTTTCCTACAGCAATAAATGAATTAAATTTTAAAAATTTTCAGGGTACAGCCAGTTACATGGCTCAATAGGTAAAGGGTCTCATCATAGAAGACTGGTTGTCTGAATTTGAGATCTAGACCACATATACAGTTGGGAGCAAAAAACTGGTTTCAGAAAGATAACCTCCTACTCCTCTCTCCATGTTCTCTAGACCTCGTTGGTCTGGAACTCACTTCATAAACCAAGATGGTGTTGAACTCATTGAGATCTGCCTGCCTTGACCTCCCCAGTAATACCATGCCAGGCACAGTGCTATCCTCTGTGTCCTCTGATTGCTCTCTATATACAATGGGACATGCAACTCTGTGTATTTGTGTGTGTGTTTGGCTATTTATGTATGCATTCTCTATATGTTCATGATATCTTTAACTCTATGTCATTATGACAAACTGTACTTGGTAATACCTAAAATTTGCTAGTTTCAAATAGATTTTTTATACATTTTCTTTATGTTATTGGACTATACAAATTAATACAAATGCTATATTAATCTCATAAAATCATTGATTCTGTGGATATTATTTCTTTCTTTCTTTCTTTCTTTCTTTTTTTTTTTTTTTTAAGAAATCAATGCCTGTGTTTTTTGTGTATTTGTTTCCTTATTGCTTTGGTTTGTTTTTGGTTTGTGGTGGTAGTTGAAATATGCTTGGCCCAAGAAGTTGCACTATTTGCATTTGTAGCCTTATTGGAGGAAGTGTGTCACTGCGGGTGTGGGCTTTAAGACTCTTATCATAGATGCCTTGATGCCAGCCTTCTTCTAGGGGCCTTCACGTGAAGATGTAGTACTCTCAGTTCCTCCTGCTCCTTGCCTGCCTGGACACTGCCATGCTCTCACCTATTTATAATGGACTGAACCTCTGAAACTACAAGTCAACCTCAATTAGATGTTGTCCTTAAAAGAGTTGCCTTGGTCATGGTGCCTCTTTATAGCAGTAAAACCCTAACAAAGGTTTTTGTTTTGAAAAAATACCTTCCTTTGATATCGAAGCTGGCATTAATTTGTGATTCTCCTGCCTCTGCCTCGAGAGCAAGAGTATTAAAGGCATATACCAGCACACCTACACTTTTACCTTGAAATTAAGATGCCAAATCTTTCAAGTAGTGACTCCATTTTAGAGAATCTGACCTAAGTTTCAACTCAGGTTGACTAACAGGCTGGTACCTAACAGTTTCCTCATTGTCCCCCAACAAAGCCTGAGCCTTGCTCCAGTCCTAGGCAAATCCCCAACAAGACCAGAGTTCTCAGGATACACCCTTAGTCAGACCAGTGTCTCCAGATTATTCCCCCAAGAAACCTGCACTCTAGTTTACAAGCTTACCTCTTGCCTAAGGACCACCAATGCAGAGGGGAACAGAAGTTAAGTTTATGATATGACTCCCAGCACTAGCCAATAATGTTAAAGGCCACAGTTGCTTTACAATTAGATGCTTACAAATGTACTTCCTGCTTGTTGTTTACTATAAAGCCTTGAGTCAATAGATATTTGGAGCTCTGTCACCATCAAAACTGTTCTGTATGAGAGCGGTGTATTGGAAGGCAAGGGTAGTTCAAATGGAATAAAGACCTTGGTATGAGTTGCATCAGTTTGGCTCCTATGTGTGCTTGGGTGGATCACTAACATTTCACTGTCACAACAAAATATATAACACTTGTTAGAAAATCAGTAAGGAATATAATGTTATTCTTTCATAACTAATTTTCATAAATTCTGTTAGAGTTCAATTTCACTATGAGGCATCTCCTGCGGTTCAGGACATCCCACTAAGCTCTGCACTAAAAGTATCTGAGTACTCTAGAGATTTGAAATGTAATTCTCTCCCTGAAGGCAGAGAGGTGGTTGCCAGCATGCATCCACAGAAGACATACTTTATAAGCTGTTGAATTCAGAGCCCGCAACTGCTCCTCTGACATCTGGGGCCTCTCCCTGGAATAGATTACAAGAAGGAGGATCAAAAGGCCAGGCTCTCCAACAGCAGCTGGCCTTGGAGCTGCAATCTATTTCACCATCCTCCTCCACTAACTCCTCTGAATTCTTCAACCCCTCACTGAGTACATCTGCTATCCTCCTCAGTCCATGCTTAGCACACTTCCTTTTATTGACTGAAGTCTTGCTCTCTAGGTGACAGAAGTACTTCATCCTGCTAATGACCATGTCCATTTCAGCTTCCATCTATGTGATTTCACTTCCAACACATAGAGCTTCAAGAACCTGGAAGTCCTTGCCTCTAGATCACACCTTTTAGGCCTGCAGACTCTAGGATTTGTGAAAACGACTGATTCCCTTGACACAACTTGACAATAATGGAGACTCTCTTGTAGCCACCAGGCCTGGGAATTCTTCATGTGTGCAAAACTCGGGGTGGATTTTCACATGTAATATAAGGGTGAATTCTGGATGACAGGTGTGTGTACACCATCCTCTTGCAGTCCCATCCATAGTGACATTTCACCTACACCTACAACAGTGGATCCTAACCCTCTTCACAACTGTTAGAGAATATAGTACCAGACTATGCCATTAGCTGATTGGATACTGGGTTGTATGAGTTGATTAACACACACACATACACACACACACACACACACACACACACACACACACACACAAACTGGATGTGTTAGTTATATAGTACTGCACTACAAGTTCTAGAGTTAGTGGTGTCAAATGACATTGATAACTACATAGTTCCTATGGATCAGAAATCCAACTCTGGTTTAATAGGGTCCTATGACTCAGGGCCAGTCACAAACCAAAGAGCTTGTGATCTCTTCACTGCAGGAAGATCTGCTTCCAGCCAAAGCAGTGCATGCTTTGGTGGTTCCCTGTGGATCTCACATGCTTTCTAGGTTGGCAGTCAGAAATGCAAATTCTTCCTGACTAGGGGACCTGAAGATTCTTCCTCCTATTCATTCCCTAAGTTATCCACCCCCCTTTCAGGCTTTGGACAGGGAGTGTAGAGTAGCCTCTGCAGGCCTCAGCCTCTGCATAGCTCTCTCCCCTCAGAGCTCTATGCTTTGGGTTCTTGTCTACCTAGTCATCACCACACACAATTCTTTTTCCCCAGATAAGGCTCAGTTGGCTTCCATTCACACAAGCAGGAATCATTCCAGACATTGTGTGTATCAAACTCAGAGCCCTTCCCACCAGCTTCCCTTCTACAGATCCTAAACTTGTGCTTACAATCAGGTTCATACACTGTCCATCATGGACACAGGTAGAATCTCCCACATCATCTTTGGCATCCTGTTGCTAGACTTCTCCACTTACCCATCTAGCATACCAGTTGTATAGTATTTCGTGATCTTGACTGGGCTGAGACAAAACAGCTTTTCTTGTGATTTTTGAGAATATTCGTTCCTAATTTATAGTCATACATCTTTTTGTTTAACTTCCTGTTGTGTGAGGATTTTATTCCTTTAAACTTTAGATTTTCAGTTTATGTGTGTGGATGTTTTGTCTGTATGTAAGTGTATATGACAAGTGCACCTAGTGTCCACAAAAGCCAGAAGATTGCATCAAATCCTCTGGTGCTGCAGTTGTGGGCCACCATGAGGGTGCTGGAAATATGATTTGGGTCATCTGAAAGAGTAGTGGGTGCTCTTAACCACCCAGGTATCTAACACTTGATGTGTAGATCATGTATTTTTCAAGAACTAGTGCCCTGTTTGTTTTACAGTCCTTTACAACCAGAAAGTCTTATTTATTCTATTAAACTTTAACTTATGTTCTCATTTTTACCATCGTGGGGGTTGAACCTAGGGCCTGGTGCATGCTGGGAAGCATTTCACCTTTGAGTCCCAGAATCTGTCATTTCTTCCATGGTTAGAGTACTCAATGTCAGGTAAATGCACCCTATTGAAAGACCATGAAGACATCTTCTTTTGTGTTCCTGATGGCTTTGAATTTTACTTTAAAGTGTTAGCACATCAGTCATGGTTCTAGAGATGTTTTGAATTTTTTCTTTGACACCACATCTCAAGGGGTAGCCCAAGCTGGCCCTGAGCTCACAATCCTTGCTCAGCCACATGACCACTGATAACATGAGCTTTTTCATCTATCCCTGTATGAACCACCAACATCTCCCCTGGCATTTCTGAGGCATATCTTCATTTCTGGCTGATGCCATTCCAGCCTCTGTAGCCTGTTCAGCAGTAGATTGCTTTCCTTGTATTCTGCAGCCTTAAAGGTCTAGGCCAGAAAGAATGTTCTCCAGATGGTTTGGTACCAGCTGTGGTCCATCTAGTACCCTTCTCAGAGCCTATGATGGGGGATTCCCCACACCTAAGGGACCTGCCTATTGGTGAGCCACTCCTCCAACTAGATCACCTTCTCTTTTGAGTGTATTTTCAGTGTGCTCCTAGATGCATATATACATGGGGGTGCATGTGCACAGGTGTATGCAGGCCCAGGGTTTGCTGATGTTAGAGGCTTTCCCCTTCATGCTCCATATTTATTTATTGAGAGAAAGTATGGCACTTTATCCAGAGCTCCCTGATTGTAGATATTTTCCTTAGCCAGCTTGTCTTTAGTGTCTCATCTCTGCCTCCCCAGTACAAGGATTACAGGCAATCACCATGCATGCTCAGCTGCTTAGGTAGGCTCTAGGAATTCAGACCTGTAGACTTTATACTTTTGTGCCAGATGCTGTATCCACTGAACCATATCCCCAGTTGCCAAATCATCTTGTTTTCTAGGAGGTAATCCATGGGGAGGGCAGGTGCACCAACTCAGAGTCTGACTAGATCATACTGTGTGGTCTCAGAGCACCAAGCAGTAATAACATCCACACCATTTTCTACAAATATAGGTATAAATTTACATTTTTATATATAAAATTACATAAATGTAGTTATGTATCTATTTTTATGTAACCCTACTAGGATGATACTTTTGTGGTATTACATAATTTTTGTTTTTCTGCAAATGCATCTGGAGAAGCAGTTTTGGCCAATATGTACTCATGACAGTGTTTAACACCTTGTGTGTGCTATAGATTGTTTAGTCATATAGACATCCCATTGAGATAACTGGAAGCCCACAGCACTTTACAAATTTCTAGAGGATATAGACAGGGTACAACTTTAAATTTAGACACAGAAAATAGGACAAGGGACTGCAGTCATTTCCCACCTCTTTGAAAATCAGATTTTGTGGGTTGTATATGAAATGGTGGTTCCCTCAGAGGCTCATGTACTTCAACACTCGGTCCTGGGTTCCTGGCATTGCTATAGAAGATTCTGGAACCTTTACTGAGCATAGTCCTACTGAAGGAAGTGGATCCCTGGGAATAGGCCTTAAGGTTTTGCCATCCAACTCTACTTCCTGTCTGTTCCTACTTCCTGCTCCTGTGCCTTCCCAGCCACTAGGGAAGCCTTTTCCGTTTCTTATACTATCCTTCCCGTACCTCTGTGTTTATTACCAGGTCATAGCAATGAGGAAAGTAATACTGTTGAATAGATAGACAGACAGAAAGACAGACATGCTGAATTTGATGTGATCCCTAAGCAGTCTCAGACATGTTAGGAAATGCCTAAAATGGTCATATAGTAATTTGAATGGTGATGACAAGCTTGAGGGGCCCTTCCATTTTTCTACACCATCCTAGACACTCCATTTGGACACCTACAAAGAGTTCCAGATAGAGGAATGCTGCATACAGCAGGAAACATGGGAAATGTCCATTGAAAATATGGTTACATGCATACATTTTAGTTTTAATTTTTATTATTAGTATGTGTGTGTGTGTGTCTGTGTGCTTGTGTATATATGTCCATATTTGTATGTAGATATGTGGTTATTTGTGTCCCTGTGTGTCAGTATGTTTGTCTAACTGTGAGTGTGTCTCTGTGTATCTGTATTTCTGTATTTATGTCTGTGTGTCTATATCTGTATGTTATTTGTATTTGTGTGTTTATGTTTTGCTTGCCTGTACCTATGATTATGTATCTATATGTATATTTCTATAAGCGTCTGTTTGTGTCTGTGTTTGAATCTGTATGTGTTTTATGTTGGTGTTTGTGATGTTTTGAATATGATTGGCCCATGGAGTGACACAATTAAGAGATGTGGCCGTGTTGGAGGAAGTGTGTCACTGTGGGTGTGGTCTGTAAGACCTTCATCCTAGCTCTCTGTAAGCCAATCTTCTCCTGCTTGCCTTCAGAACAAAATGTAGAACACTCATATCTTTGGACAAAAAGCCTGCCTGGAAGCTGAAAGGCCCCAACCTTGATGATAATGAGCAGAACCTCTGAACCTGAAAGCCAGTGCCAATTAAATGTTGTCCTTATAAGAGTTACCCTGGTCATGGTGTCTCTTCACAGCAGTAAAACCCTCTCTAAGGCAGTGTTTTTATATGTATCAGTGTCTGTGTGCATTTCTGTGACAATATCGAAAAAATCACTTATTCTATATTTCTCATACCTGGTTCTGTATTTACTGAATCCAAGCACTTGGGACTTAGAGTAAAGGGACTTCAACAATAAAAAGGCATCTAGAGGGGCTGGGGAGGTGCCTCAGTGGTGCCAAGCACTGGTTGCTCTTCCAGAGGACTTAGGTTCAATTCCAAGCACATACCTGACAGCTCATGGCTGTTTCTAATTTCCAGATCTAAGTGATCCAACACCCTCACACATACACACATGCAGACAAAACACCAATACACATGAATATACATATTTTAAAAGCAGTTACAGTTAATGTGTAATGTCAACAGATGTATAGAGAAACCCTCTGAAGTTGTCTTTGCTGACATTTTGGGGACATATAAAACATTATAATTCATTTGACATGTATATTTAAATTCATGTTTAAAATCAAAGCATTTACAAATACACCAAAACACTTATCCATTTGAAGTTTAGCAAATTTCCTGAGTTATTCAATTACAAAAATCCAGATTGTGGACATTTCCATCACTCCAATAACATTCATACCCATTTTCAGTTAGCTAAGACCTTGATCTAATTGATCATTTTAATAGTAGGTTTGAGACAATGTCTCACTCTAGAGCCTGGAGCTCCCTATATAAACCAGGCTGCCCTAGAAGTTACTATGTAGATTCTGTGTAGACCAGACCTCAAACTCACAGAAATCTACTATCTCTGCTTTCTGATTGCAAAGATTAAAAGGAATGCCTTACAATGTCTGGTTTTTATTTATGGTAAGAGTAAGCATAAAACGTGTGTAGGTGTCTGTAGAGGACAATAGAGGCCATTGGATCCTCTGGAGCTGGTGTTTTAGGGTTTGAGAGACTCCTGATGTGGGTGTATGTATACAAATAAATGTAAAAAATTAATGTACATTTTAAATGTACAACTTAAAAAAGCATTTCTTTTTGGATAGCAAAATAGACATCAATACAATTAAATGTTTTAACATTTATTTGAGGGTAGGTGCATAGGCCAGAACACATATGTCCATTTCCTAAAACAACTTCCTGGAGTCAGTTCTCTCCTTCCACCATGTGAGTACCAAGGAACTCAGGTGTCATGATGACAATGATGCTGATGCTGAAGCTGATGTTGATTTTCTGAAGTATTTTAAATGTTTGTCATAGGGTTAACGACTCTCCCACACTGAGATAAGGAAAACAGTCTGAAGGAACATCATTTACACTAACACTTCCTTGGAGTTTAACTGTCAGCTTTCTTTATAGTATCAGCAAACACCATGGCCAAAGTAGAGGAAACAGTGGTTTCCATGGGTTAAGTGTCCAGGCCAGAGCACCAGAGGAAGTTAATAGAAAGACTAGGAGCACATCCCAGTGCCCTTGGCCCTGGCCACAAGCCTCCAACTCAATTCTTCACATACTTAGAAAGAACAATTTGCAAATTCATCTGGAATAACAAAAAAAAAAAAAAAAAACAGGATAGCCAAAACTATTCTCAACAATAAAGGAACCTCTGGTGGAATCACCATCCCAGATGTTAAGCTGTACTACAAAGCAATTGTGATAAAAACTGCCTGGTATTGATACAGTGACAGGCACGTAGATCAGTGGAATAGAATTGAAGACCCAGAAATGAACCCATAAACCTATGGCCACTTGATCTTTAACAAAGGAGCTAAAACCATCCAGTGGAAAAAAGACAATATTTTCAACAAATGTTCTGGCTCAACTGGCAGTTTGCATGTAGAAGAAGGCTAATTGATCCATTCTTATCTCCTTGTACAATGCTCAAGTTCAAGTGGATCAAATACCTCTACATAAAACCAGATACACTCCAACTAATAGAAAAGAAAGTGGGGAAGAGCCTTGAGCACATAGGCACAGAGGAAAATTTCCTGAACAGAACACAAATAGCTTATGCTTTAAGATCAAGAATTGACAAATGGGGCTTCATAAAATTACAAAGCTTCTGTAAGGTAAAAGACACTGTCAATAGGACAAAATGGCAACCAACAAATTGGGAAAAGATCTTTACCAATCCTATATCTGATAGAGGGCTAATAGCAATATATACAAAGAACTCAAGAAGTTAGATTCCAGAGAAACAAATAACCTGATTAAAAAATGGGGTACAGAGCTAAACAAAGAATTCTCAAATGACGAATACTGAATGGCCGAGAAGCACCTAAAGAAATGTTCAACATCCTTAGTCATCAGGCAAATGCAAATCAAAACAACCTGAGATGCCACCTCACACCTGTCAGAATGGCTAGGATAAAAAACTCAGGTGACAGTAGATGCTGGTGAGGTTGTGGAGAAAGAGGAACACTCCTTCATTGCTGGTGGAAATGCAAGCTGGTACAACCACTCTGGAAATGAGTTTGGCAGTTCCTCAGGAAATTGGACAAAGTATTATCAGAGGACCCAGCTATACCACTGCTGGGCATATACCCAGAATATGCTCCAACATGTAATAAGAACACATGCTCCACCATGTTCATAGCAGCTTTATTTACAATAGCCAGAAACTGGAAACAATCCAGATGCCCCTCAACAGAGGAATGGATACAGAAAATGTGGTGAATCTACACAATGGAGTACTGCTCAGCTATTAAGAACAATGAATTTATGAAATTCGTGGGGAAATGGATGGATCTGGAGAATATCATCCTGAGTGAGGTAACCCAACCACAAAAGAACACACATGGTATGCACTCACTGATAAATGGATATTAGCTTAGAAGATCAGAATACCCAAAGTACAAACCACAAACCATAAGAAACTCAAGAAGGAAGACTGAAGGGAGGATACTTAGTTCCTTCTTAAAAGGGAGAACAAAATACCCATGGAAGGAGTTGTAGAGGCCAACTATGGAGCAGAGACTAAAGGAAGGACAATTCAGTGACTGCTCCACCTGGGAATCCTTCCCATAATCAGTCATCAAATCTAGACACTATTGTGGATGCTAACAAGTGCTGGATGACAGGAACCTGAGATAGCTATCTCCTGAGAGGCTCTGACAGTACCCGACTAATACAGAAGTAGAGGCTCACAGCCATCCATTGGACTGAGTACAGGGTCCCCAATGAATGAGAAAAAGAACCCAAGGAGCTGAAGGGTTTGTAACCCCTTAGGAGGAACAATAATATGAACTCACTAGTACTCTCAGAGTTCCCAGGACCTAAAACTCCAACCAAAGAGTACACATTGGGTGATTCATGGCTCCAGCAGCATGCATAAAGCAGAGGATGCCCAAGCCAGTCATCAATGGGTAGAGAGAACCTTGGCTCTGTCAAGGTTCTATGCTGCAGTGTAGGGGGATGCCAGGGCCAGTAAGCAGGAGGGGGGTGGGAGGGTGAGCAGGGGAAGTAGGAAGGAACAGAGCATTGTTTTAGTTTTAGTTTTTTCTTTTTTCTTTTATATTATTTTTATTTTTATTTTTTTGGAGGGGAACCTGGGAAAGGAGATATTGTAAATAAGAAAACATCTAATAAAAAAAAATCCTTACATGTCAACAACAAGAAAAAGAAAAAGAAAAAAGAAGCAGGCTTTATTAATCTTCTTTTCATACAGCATCTGTAACTGGGACTTTGGTGTGTTTGTTTCTGTATTCATCTTCATAAAGGATGTATCAGGAAAACAATAGCCAGTCACAATAGGCAGTCTGTGAGATCTTCTAGTGCTCAAGCTCCACCCAGGATGGAGGAGCGAGTTCTCCTGGCTGTCTACACATAACACTCTCCAACTTTCTCTGTCTTTGGATCAAGGTGTAGAATTCTTAGCTTCTCTGACCTTACTCACAGGATATTCAGCAGGGACCTAGGGCAAGGGAGAGAGACTGAGGGGGACAAGAGATACAAAGAATGAGAGCAGGACAGTTGTCTGATCAAGCTCTGAAAAACTTTACTTCAGGGATGGCAATATAAAACAAAAGGAAACTTCAAGGGAGAGGGGAAGAGCTAGGGGGTTTTCTGAAGATGAGGTGGCAATCTTCAGTTTATGAAACCAGCAACCACAGTGTCCTCCACACCCACAAGTATTCTTACTGTTAGACTACACACATTCTCTTAGGGTTGTTTGTGTAAGCTAGTAATTTTCCACAATGTCATGGTTTAGGCCATGGCTCCCGACAATTCTCTCCAACATCTCTGCCTGCACAGAGCCATACTTTCCACCATGATGATAATGAACCTAACCTCTGAAACTGCAAGCCAGCCCCATTTAAATATTTACCTTAATAGGAGTTGCCTTGGTCATGGTATCTCTTCACAGCAATAAAACCCTAAGACAAGACTATTTTGGCTACAGTTCTCTTGGACATAATCTCTTCTGATGTGTTTTAATGCTTCTTCGTACCAGTGAAATCAAGCCACTTACCTACTTGTTTGCTCTAAAACTGGCTCATTCCATGTGTGTATGTAAACAAACAAATATGGGAGAGCCCAAAGGATTCCTAATTTGGCCAGTGTAACTCAATTTTTCCCAGATCATTTGGACCTAGATATAAGGAAGCAAATATAAAGAAGATGTATGGGTATGTGGCAGAGAGTCAGGTGGAGGTCCAAAAGGAAATAATTTCCCTTTATTTTTAAGAGTATGAATTTCCCTTCTAGGAACTTACAGAAGAAAAGAGTCTTTATCGTAAGTATTTAACCTGAGACAGAATTAAGCTAAAACCCAAATCACCTCTGCAGTGGCAAGAATAGACTCCTCTGATAAAAGGGAATTAGTCCAGGACTTTGCACACAGCTTGGTGATACTCTACCACTGAGATCCTCACATCTAATTGTAGAGAATTTACTTTTGTTTGGGTGAGTGCTTGTGTGAGCATGCATTCTGCAATGTGATGTGCATATGAAACACAGGAAAACTCAGAAAATACAGTTCTCTCCTAGCATGAGAGTTCTAGTGGCCAAACTTAGGTGACCAGGGTGGGAGGCAAGGGCCTTAGCTACACAGCTACCTCACAGAAAGAAATCTGAAAAAAAAAGTCTCCCCATCCACTCAGAATTCATAACACCTTAGAAACAACATGAGCTCATTTTACTTTAGCAAGTACAATCAAGTATAACAAAGCTCAGTTGGTTTTTTCTTTCTTCATCGTTTTTGATCCCTGATATAACTATGTGTTCGAAGACATTGGCTGTAAAGATTCTTAAATAATAACAAAACTGTCATGAAATAGTCCCAAACAAAATATTTCTCAAGGATATATTTGTACAAAAATGATTTGTAAGGCAAAGCGCATACATTGTTCAGTTGTCAAAGGCTTGATTAGCATGTGTGGGATTCTAATACACACGCCCTTTACATTAAAATGTTTAACTCCCTAAAATAACTTTGTGTAGTGACATGTGCATATAACCACAGCACTCAGGGAGCTGAAGCAGAGGAACCATGACCAAGGCAACTCTTATAAAGGCAAATATTTAATTGGGGGTGGCATACAGTTTCAGAGGTTAGGTTTGTTATAATCATGGTGGGAAGCTTCACAATGCACAGGCAGACATATTGCTGGAGGGGCTAAGAGTTCTACATCTTGGTCCAAAGGCAGCCAGGGTGTGACTTTCATCTACAGGCAGCCAGGTGGACGCTCTCCTTCACAGTGGTCAGAGTTTCAACTTTAAAAGAGCTCAAAACCTGACTACACACTGACACTCTTCTTCCAACAAGACCATACCTATTCAAACAAGGCAACACCTCCTAATAGTGGCATCCTTTATGGGTCAGGCACCCAAACACACGAATCGATGGGGGCCAAACCTTTTCAGACCACCAAAATGTTTTAAAATAATGTATCTCCTAGAGCTGCCTTCTCTCTGCCTTCTGTTCTCAAGATGTAATTCCTCCTCTGGCCTCTGCTCCATAGCTTCTCATTTACCTCTTCCTCCTAGCCTGGTGGTGTTCCAGAGCTGTTGATCAGGAGTGTAGAAGCTATCACTGGTTTACAGCTTAGACCACACAAATAGGACCATTCTTTTATAGGAGTCTTTATGAGAGTTCCATGCTCATGTGAAGTACTCACAACTTGACAGAGACTGCAGTATTGTAAGAAGAAAGGGACTTGCCATTCAAGGAAATCGGCATAAACTTTCTTGGGAATTATCCCTCCACTGCAACTGCACCACTGTCCACACATTTATTTCTTGGCAGTTTACACAAACTGTGAGAATTATACAAGTGAAGAGTTACTGAATTCAAAGAATTTAAGGTAAATGTGGATCCAGAACTTCAGACTCTTTGTTTGAGATACAGAACAAAAGTAGCAAATATATAGTGGTGTGTGACATGTCTAGTGATAGTTGTTACTCTAGTCTCTCTGTCTGTCTCCTACTATGGTGTTTTGAGAGAGAAATGTCCTCAGAGACTCAGGCATTTGAACACATGTTGCCCAGGTGAAGATGCTGTTTGCAATGTTTAGAAAGTTTGGCTTGTCGAGCCATGCTGGAGGAGATTAGTGAGGGTAGTCTTTGGTAGTTTATAGCCTTGTCCAACTTCCATTTTGCTCTCTCTTATTTCCACATAAGGTTAAAGATGTGCTCTGTTAGCTTCATGACACTGCCATGCCTCCTTTAACATTATGGACTCTCAATCTGGAAACATAAAGCACAGGTCATTTTAGTCATGATGATATGTCACATCAAGAGAAAATAACTAGCACACCCATCTCTTATACTTTTTACTTAAAATACACATTACTGCATAGATTTGAAGGCTCATAAAACTCAAACCAGTGTTGACATTTCATAAACGCAGTTTCTGTTCCATGACTAGAAGACACTGTGTCATACTTCCTGGTCATCTGGCTCTTACAGTGATTTCATCCCCTCTTTTATAGTATTCCCTGAAACTTAGGTTTAGGAGTTTTGTTAGGGATGTACCATTTGGGATTACAAACGCAGTCTCCAGTTTGGTGAATTGTAAACTTCAATAACAGTGTCCATCTCCTACACAAAGATGCTTCTTTGATGAGAGCCATGAGCTACTCACACCTATGTATTTAAGGACAAGAACATAGAATGTGGTGAGATATTATACTGATATAGGAAACGGGCAATAACAGGCTTTACTTTCCAGTCTATGACTCTCCAAGAAGTAACAGTTGGCTAGGTTTGCAGTGCTCTATATGAATTTGCTTTTATTAGTAGGCCCTAAGTACAATTAAATAACTACTGGCTACCCTCAAGATAAAAATAACAGCATTGAGCCCCTGCATTGTCTTGCCAGGCTAGCTATTTTTGAGATTTGTAGAATTTACAGCTGGGGAGGAACTTTGATTACTTTTGTTCCCTTGGTAGCTTACTTATTAGTGTGTTCCTATAGCATGAGAGCTCATCTTCAAGGAGAAGGTTTCCAGATCAACTCCAGTTTCAATCCTCAAAGTCTAAGATGTGTGGTGCCTTCAGCTTTAGGATTTTTCCTTCATATTCTGGCACACAAGGGCAGTAATAGCATAAATTGATTGGGGTGTCTCTCAGCTCCCTCCTCTGACCAACAGCACAAAGTGGGCTTTCCCATGGAACCACGATTTTTTATTAGTCTGTGACTATTAGTGGAATCAATATCACCATATGTAGCATAACTCAATTTAAACTCCATATAAAAACATACATAGTAGATCTATTTTTCAGTAATAGTATAAAACAATGTTTCCTTATGACTGTTTCAGCCATCCTTAATTTTGTGTATCTCTCCTTCCTCCCTCTCCCTTTGTATTATGCTTCCCCTGTCCTCCCCAGTTAGAGTCTCTTTTGTTTTCCCATTTCTCTCTTCATAGCACCTGTGTCCTACTATCTCCCTCTAGAGCTCCCCTCTCCCCATGGTGCCTTCTAATTTCCTGGCTTCTGCCTTTGCTCCAGGTTATAGGGTCACATCTCAAGAAGTAGAGCTGAGATGCAGAAATAAAGAAGAAATGTGGCACTTCCCTCTTGGTCTGGATTACCACACTCAGTACCATATGTTAGAAAACTTTGACCATAAACATTTCAAGTGGGAGTTTTACCTTTTATAGAACTGTAGTACATTTTCAAGGCTCGCATTAACCAGGCAGCAAGAACAAATGGTTTTTATGTTGTATACAACCATCCATGAATTTAATTCCAGCACATAGGGAAAAAAATGTTAAAGGCCAGTTAGCAGAATATATATATATATATATATATATATATATATATATATATATATAATTTACTGGAGATCTAAGTGTCCATTATCATATATTCCATATATTTCAAAATAAAACTAATAAAAACTATGTGGCTGCTGGCTGGTCTGCTCCTCTGGAGACATCATATCCTGTACTAGCCAAGAAGATCTGCTGCACTCAGAGCAGTTGGTAAGAACCCTCTGGAAGTCCCACAGCTGTTGCTGGGAGCCCAGTGGACTCTGGACTATAACCACACAAAACCTCCATTCCCTCCTCTATGAATACTATTCCATTTCTATCTGGTTCTATTTGCTGGGGAGGTCTGCTAGATAGTCTGTTCCCCTGGAGACACCATATCCTGAACTAGCCCAGAACATCTGCTGCACTAAGAGCATTTAGTAAGAACCCCCCTCCACAGAAGTCCCACAACTGCTGCTGGGAACCCAGTGGGCTCTGGACCCATCAGCACCCCGCCCCACCACCACCTGCCGAATACCCCTCCCCTTCCACCTGGTCTTTTCTCCTGGGGCAGGCTGCTAGCTCCTATGCTCCCCTGGAGACACCATATCCTGAACCAGGCCAGAAGATCCGCTGCAATCAGAGCATCTGGGCAACTGACACTACAATCTGAGATATCCAAGGATATCTGATGCACTCAGGGCATCTGGTATCCCAGGAGATCTGCTACGCACAAGGCAACCAAGGAACTGATTGTCGGCATGTCTGCTTATCTGAAAACAGCACAACTTAAAGAGATACCAGGAGCTCCTCTGTACACAGGGCAACTGGGCAACAGACACCAAATTTGGAAGACTTCCTGGGGGCTCTGTGGCATGCAGAGCAACTGGCCCTATATACTGAAAGTCTCCCTGGAATTCTGCTTCACACAGGGAAACAGAAAACACAGTCAATAGACACCTCTGGAGACCATCTTCACACAGGGAAAACAGCCTGACTGTTCCTCAAAAGACACAACAGTCTGAAGATCTACTGCCACCAGGGCAACAGATCAGCAACTTCCCTGACCCTCTGAAGAATCCCCAGTTGGAAGGCCCCACAGGTAGTCTGCCATAGCCAGAGCCGCAGACCTACCAGGAGACCTGAAGCAATCCAGTGACAAAAGAGGCAGACTCCAGACAGAGTCACTCAGAACAGAAAATATCAGAGACAACCAGATGATGAGAGGCAAGCACAAAACCATAAGCAACAAAAGCCAATATACATGAGCATCTTCAGAACTCAGGTCTCCAATCAAAGCAAGCCCAGAATACACCAGCACATCTGAAAATCAGGAAGCTTACCTAAAATCCTATCTCATGGAGATAGTAGAGTCCTTTAAGTAGGATATAAATATCTCACTGAAAGAAGTACAGGATAACACAGTCAAACAGGTAAAGGAATTGAATAAAGCAGTCCAAGACTTAAAAGTAGAAGGAGAAACAATAATGAAAAAACAAATGGAGGCAATTCTGGAAATGGAAAACCTAGGAAAGAGGTCAGGAATTACAGATATAAGTATCACCAACAGAATAGAAGAGATAGAAGAGAGAATCTCAGCTATAGAAGATACCGTAGAAGAGATTGACACAACTGTCAAAGAAAATTCAAAACATAAAAAAATTCTAACCCAAAGCATCCAATAAATTCAGTACACAATGAGTAGTAGTCTAAGAGCAGTCAGAATAGAGGAGAATGAAGTTTGTCAGCACAAAGGACTTGACAATGTCTTCAACAGTATCATAGAAGAAAACTTTCCCAACCCAAAGGAAGAGATGGCCAGAGAGGTACAAGAAGCATTCAGAACACCAAATCCAAGGGACCAGAAAAGAAAATCCTCTCATCACATAATAATTAAAACACTGAACACACAGAACAAAGAATATTAAAAGATAATCGAAAATAGCCAAGTAACATACAAAGGTAGATCTCTCAGAATTATAACAGACTAATCAACAGAGACTATGAAAGCCAGAAGAGCCTGGTCAAAGGTCATGCAGACTCTTAGAGAACACAAATGCCAGTCCAGGATACTATACTCAACAAAACTCTCAGTCGACATAGATGGAAAAACAAAATATTTCAGGGCAAAATCAAATTCAATCAGTATCTACCTACCAATCCAGCCCTACAAGAGTCCTAGAAGGAAAACGCCAACATAAGGAAAAAAGAAGATATTAAGCCAAAAAAAAAAAAAAAGCCAAAAGGAGAGAGCCACAAGCACATAAAAGCACCTACAATAACAAACATATCAGGAGCCAATAGTCATCTGTCT
>JADRCD010237229.1:0-15793 GCA_019843815.1 Montemys delectorum | reverse complement strand
ACACACCCTCAGCCTCCTATCATAGCCTGCCCCTCTTCTACACACCCGTCTGTGAGCATTCAGCAGGCAGTAAGGTCAGAGCCTGGCTCACTGTGGGAAGGTATGGTGAGACCAAGGATGGATTTTGCTCCTGTACTAGGTTCTAGAAGGGCTAAGTCAGGTTCACATGGCATAACTCTCAGGAGAGACAGCACCCGCTTCATTTCAGAGAAATCCTCTTGCTGTTTCTTGTAAAAATCATTCATAACAGCCTCTTAGGGTAAGTGGGGAGGAAAGGTATTTTTTTAAATATCAGAATATTTGCTTAGCATACAATTTCCCTGTTTACAACCCTGGCAGTAACCAGAGATACACCCCCTACCACAGTGGTTCTTGGCTAGCCCCTTTTCTCGAATTCTCATAGATAGGAGAAATGTTGCCTTTTTTTGTGAATGTGTGGTCCTTAAGAAATAGTGGATTCACGTCTAAGACTATAAACAGCGGTTAGGTGTGTTTCTCTCAGATGGTCCACAGCATTTTGTTTTGTTTCTTAGCCAGAGTGACCTAGAGCTTGATACACAGCTAAGTGACTGTCCTGAAGCCTTTGGAGCACTGGAATTACAGACATGAAGCACACTGGCTAGAAATCTTTTCTAAAGAGATCAACTAAGATCATAATATGTTAGTATTGGCAGCAGTGACATTGAATGGTGCATGGGATGGAGCTACAGCGGAGCCAGGAGCCAGGCATCCTTCAGTCCTGCAGCTTATCAGTCACACCACAGAGAGTAGATCCTGAAAACTGTTGCCTCAACAACCCCTCTCCCACCCTTGTGCCATCCATCCCTTGTCTCTGTCTTTCTCTTTCACTGAGGCAGTAACATCGACACCACGCTTCCTAACATGTTCAGGAGGAGTGATAACGGCACAAACTTCTTTGGAAATCGTGAGAGAACACTTTACTGCTCTTACTAGCCATACATAGCAAAAGGTCGTACTAAATGAAGCTAACCTTAAGGGCCCAGGCATGATGGGACATGCCTGTAACCTGTACCTGGGGGGAGGGGGGGGGCAGAGGCAGGGTCACTGTAGGATCCAGGCCAGCCAGACCTCCATCATGTGATCCTGTTTCAAGTTTTAAAAGGGGCTGGGGATAGAGCTCAGTTGGTGCTGTGCATGGTGTGTTTATAAAAATATAAAGAGATAGGGAATATGTTCTATGGAGGGGTGGTAAGTTATAGGGGAAGGGGATGTGTCAGTGGGCCTACGCCAAGGCATCTCTTTCCTCTGAGGGACCAGCCACATGACCATATAGTATAAAATAGAGTTTATTCAGGGCATGGGGAGGGGAGTTAAGAGGGTAGTAGAGGCAGAAAAAGGCAGAGAGAGAGAGAGAGAGAGAGAGAGAGAGAGAGAAAATAATCTTAAATAATATATTATACTGGTTTTAAATAACCCCCCCCTGTAATTCCTAATCAACCTCTGCAATCCCTCAATGCTACACCATCATCTTTTTTTCTTTTTTCTTTTTTTGTTTTTTCGAGACAAGGTTTCTCTGAGTAGCCCTGGCTGTCCTGGAACTCACTCTGTAGACCAGGCTGGCCTCGAACTCAGAAATCCGCCTGCCTCTGCCTCCCAAGTGCTGGGATTAAAGACGTGTGCCACCACCACCCAGCCACCATCATCTTTAATATCTGATAAAGGGCTGGAGAGATGGCTCAGTGACTAAGAGCACTGCCTACTCGTGTTTATTCCTTTGTTCTTCCTTCCTTTCTCTCTCTCTCTCTCTCTCTCTCTCTCTCTCTCTCCCTCTCTTTCTCTCTCTATCCCTTTCTTTCTTTCTTTCTTTCTTTCTTTCTTTCTTTCTTTCTTCCTTGAGACAGGGTATACATCTAACTTGTAATATAGCTAAGGACAACCTTGACTCCTGATCCTCATGCCTTCACTTCCCAAATTAGGATTACAAACAAACCTCATCACACCTGGATTACATGGTGCTGGGGATTAAACTCAATGCTTTGTGCAAGTCTGACAGTCAACTGAGCTACACACATACACACACCACATGCAGGCACAGCATACACACAGACGCACACACACACACACACACACACACACACACACACACACGCACACACACACTAGCCCTCAGAGTGAGATCTGAGATAGTCTCTTTGCAGCCCAGTTCCCCTGCCTCTTGGATTCAGAAATGCACCTCCCTCCAGAGAGGACCATGTGGTAAGGAGTCAGCACCTAGACTAGGACACAGTCCTGGGTTGAATCTTTCTTCTATCACTTACTAGTTTTCTGGTTATGTAGGATAATTTTGTCACTAGTTTGGCACCTCTAAAATGAGGCAGTACCATCCACTTGTTGTGATGAATCAGAGGACCCAGGAGTATTACTACTGGAGATGGGAGCAACTGGAGTTTACCTAGAATCCCTGCTGTGACTACAGAGAAAGATCTGGCAATATCCCAAGGAGTGTCTGGATTTCTGTGAAAGGCACCACGCACCAGGTGGCGAGTGACAGCAGGGAGAACAAGGGGGATCCCTGAAGACAGCCCACGAAGACACAGAGGAAGGGAAGTCTGGGAAACTCCTGGAAGAAGTGGAAAGGGGTTAATCCCCAGCTGCTCCCAGGTACACAAACCAGTTTGGTCCTGTTTGCTTTTGTGTGCTGCTCATTAACATTTGAATAAAGAGTGTGAAGTGGAATTGTGAGCCTTTGGACCCCTGCTGTGCATTCAATGGGAAAGGGAGGGCTTGAGGAGGGCAGGAAGTGAAACTGCTTTGACGGCAGCCTTTTTTTTTTTTTTTTTTTTAAGAGTCTAGATCTGCTACCCATCCTGGACTGTTCCTCTCTGGCTGAATCCAAAAGTTGTCATATTTACAAGCCCAAGAGCTCAGGCTTTGGAATAAAAAGAATGACTACAATAAGCAAAGGCAACGAGGTGTCACCCTAATCTCTGTCCCTCTTAGGAAATGAAGGGTGCATTGGCTTCTTGTTAGAAATAACATGATCAGAAGTGGCTTAAAAAATAGATGCTGTATCTTAAAACGCATTCCCTGTGTGCAACGCAAAATGGTTGTGTTAACAGAAGATAGCATGCTTTGTCTTCTTTTTCTTTCTTTCTTCCTTTCTTTTTTTTCACATTAAGAAACGCAATTGATTTTTATTTCACTGGAAGAGCAATTACAGTTACGTTTCCCTCTATGAACTCCCTAAAAGCAAATAGCTATGTTCCGTGTTGAGATTTGCGTTCTGGAAAACTAGCTATGCAGCGGCTAAGAGCTTATTTGCCTGTCTTACCAGCTCCAGTGAGAGCTAGAAAGTGTCTGGAATTCTCAGCACTAATGTCCATTACTTATGTTCCAACCCAGTGTCTCCGAAGTGTCTCCTTAGCGAAGTGACTCCCCCCATGTGAGGAATGTTAGCATCTAACACTAGGACAGGTAGCTTTGAAGATCATTTAGGAAGCCTTTTTGTTCTCCCAGGATGCCTCCTCCTGCTTTGCTGTTGGAGCCGTAATGGGGTCCGACCAAGTGGAAAGCAGCTGGCGGCATCTGCGGTTATAGTGAAGGTGTCGAGTCCTGAATAGCTCAGGGCTCTTAGAGAAGCCTATGGAAAAGACCAGAGTATGCCAAAGAACGCAATTCCATCCATAGGGCCGGCATCACTTCCACACTCTCACTTCTCTTTCACCTCGATGTATTTCTGGTATCTTTCCTGGGGGCAATCTCCTGCTAGTTTGAGTTTAGCTGGGGGAGGGGTGGGTGCACACCGCTGCAGAGCCTAGCGGGTGTGTGTGTGTGTGTGTGTGTGTGTGTGTGTGTGTGTGTGTGTGTGTGAGAGAGAGAGAGAGAGAGAGAGAGAGAGAGAGAGAGAGAGAGAGAGAGAGAAGACACCCTCCAAAGGTTCAGCACCGGAAGCCAGAACAAACGCACCGGAAATAGTGAGTGAGGTCAGGAGGAGCCTGGGGAGCCGATGTAGAGCTTGGGATGAGGTCAGGACTCTACAGGACTGAAGTGCTTACTCAATGCCCAGGGGGCTCTCCAAATAATCTTTCAAGCTGCTTGCTGGCCTGGCAGGTGCTAAGGTCCTCCCTTGATGAGTCACAGGCCTCCGAAACCAGTTTTATTTTAGGGCAGCTGAGATGCGACAGAATAACAAAGGCAGTGGAACTACACTAGTTAGTACCTGGAGATACAGAGGAGAATTGTTGGCACTTAACTGATACCTTCACGGCTTTTGAGCTCTCTGTCCTCGGGACAATTAGCTTATCTGCATCAGTCAGATAAAGATCATCACCATAGTGACAGAGTCTAAGGGTCTTGATAGGGTTCGTTTTCTCTGCCAATTAAGGATCTAAAAGGCAGGGGTGGTGGTGGGGAACCCACAAGCGCCCCAGAGATCTCAAACACTTCAGAAAGAATCAGCAGCTAAAGAAAGGTGCTTGCTCTGGTAAGGAAAGACACTCAAAGGAGAGTGGGGATTTAGAAAGCCCATATATGGAGGAGGAGCTGGGAAGCTCTCTGAAGAGTTTTCCTCCCCTAACTCAGAGATAGCCAGCTTGAGAAAAGATTGGATGGTTGATTGGCCCTCAATGGTTGGTAGCGTGTTGGGATCTGGCCTTGAATTTGGTTAGCCTGATGGTAGGAGACAAACGGCTACAAGGCCTTTTATTTTAAGCCACCATGCTGTTGTCTCAGCTCGGGGAGGGGGGGCGCGGGGGGGGGATGAGGGAGAAGACAGCAGTCTTGGAACTTCAACACCTTTATTACCTACCCCATGGAGGCGTCTCTCCCTGCCTATGCGCCTACACAGGACCCTAACTCCTAGTCTCTCAATGGACTTAGTTCTGAGATTATTGCTCAGATGGCGAGAGCTGATACTTGGAGAGTGCTTAGAATAGAGTTGGGCACAAAATTTCATCCAAGTGAAAAGGGATAGGTTATTTCTCCGCTAGTGAAATGAGCCAATTCAAACCAGATTAGGTTATATTAAATGCAGGTTGAGTGGGAAGCTGCTGGTAGAGTTCAGAGTTCACTGGCCCCAAAGACCAAGGAGGGTAGGTGGGGCGGCAGGGGGAGAGAGAGAGAGAGCAAGAGCAAAATGCCTTGTCTGGATTATATAGGGAAGAGCCTGGGGGAAAGGGCAGCCCAGCCTCTGGCCTGCAAGGTTGAAGGTTGGGGCAGGATATGCCAGGTAGGGACTGGAGGATGCTGGGAGAACCTTGAAGCCAGGTCTGCTTTGACACGTAAAATATGCACTACCTTGTCCTTGTATCCGAAACCAAACAAAAATTTAAGAACTAATATTACTTTATTAATGGATGGTTGAAAATCTGTATAAAGCAGACAAAAGGTGGATCTGTCCCCATTTATCCCTAATTGTGGACCAGTACTACTTTTGATTTGCTTTTGAGACAGGGTCTCATTGTAGCCCAGGCTGGCCTCTGACTTGCTATGTAGCTGAGGCTTGCCTTGGACTTCTAATCTTTCTGCCTCTACATACTGGATGCTGGGATTTCAGTGACACCCCCTCCCCCCCAGCACATCTGGTTTACGCAGGCGTGGGGATTGAGCTTGGGGCTTCCTATGTGGCAGAAAGCACTCTACCAATGAGATACATCTCTAACCCTCAACTAATTTTCAGACAGAAGGAACCTCCTAAGTCGACTGTATACTCGGACTGCAGAAACAGAGAAAGGGGCCCCATCTCTACCCACCGAGGAGAAAAGGAACTTGTAAAAGTATTATTTGGGGCTTTTCTATGCCTCCTTTGTTCCTGAATAATGACACAGAGACCTTTATATTTATCGATAAGCTTCAAGCATTATCTAGGCAAATGCTCATCTATTGTAACCTGACTATGCTGGCTACTTCCCAGCCAAGTGCCTCCCACCCACCATCTTAGTCTCCCTGTAGCCACTCCTACTCCATTCGTGCCCTCATAGCAACTTCCTCATCAACTCTCCTCCAGACTCTCTCCATGTGGGACCCGTCACTAAGAGTTAAGTCCTGCCTTAACTCTTCTGCCCTGCAATTGGCTGATCAGCTCTTTATTAACTAATCAAAGGTGAAGGAGAATAATTTTTACACAACCCTGAGACAAGAGATGCTTGCCAGTGCCAATGTCTGGACTACAATCAGATCTCTGGACACAGAAGTCAGCATCTTGAATAGACAGTGCATAAAACCATCCCCCAAAGGATGCTATGCTGTGACACACGCCTGCCTTCCGACCCGCCTCAGGTGTCAGTCAAATGTGGCTTTGATGGGCTGTCACATGTGCTTGGGAGAAGATCTGCCATTGAAGGAAGAGTTCTGCAGCACTTTTTCTTACTGGGTCAGCCCCCCCTTCCGTCCACTCCCACGCCTGGTCCTGCACAGGCTGGGCTGGATGTCTCTCCTTCACAGTGCCCTCTCTGGCCCAGAGCATGTCAACTTGACATGTTGACATCCCTTCCCCTACCCCTCTAACCAGGTGAACAGAGTGTCCAGGCCCCGTGTTTTATACTGGTGATGTCCTATTACTCACTGACTGGGGTAGTCTGAGATGGGAAGTTTTCTCCATAGTACTTAGTGGGGGAGAATACTAACAACACTCTACTGATTTTTAAGGTTTCCTCCTATTCCACAGATGTTAAAGGAAGAATAAAGTAAAAGAAACAACAGCAATGTGCATTTATATGTAGAAGAAAACCACTAGGACCACATTCAATTGAAGCAAGACAAAAAGTAGCCAGCAGGGACAGTCCATTTGTCCCAGCAACGTTCATCCTCATCCTCCCTCTTTACCTCACCCAGCCTAGCCTGGTCACATGTGTACTAGGTCCCATGACCCCTCAAGGGTATCATTCTGTAAGCTTCCCTCCTCTCTGGTACATAGCTATCTTTACCTGTGCAGGCTCATCTCCATTGCCTGCTCCTACGACATGATGTTAAGATTGTCTTTCCTCTGCATCCCTCTCTATTCTAAAATCCTCCTGCCTCAGCTTTCAAAGTGCTGGTGTTCATGCTGCAAGCCAGCACACTCAGCTAGCGGTTCCATTTCTTTACTTTACACTGGGCTATCTGCTCTTGCCATCTCTTCCTTTCCTCATTTGACGACCTGCCAGTCCTCTATGCCCACTACAACACCTGAACAGGCCCCATCAAGGTCTCCATCAGCTTTTGCTCCGTGGCTGGATTCCTTCTCGGCGGCTTTCACTGGCTCCTTTACAGCAGATGCCTGTAAGAACAGTCCTCATCCCTGCTTGCCAGAGAGGCCATCTCCCAGTTCATAAAGTGAGTTACTTTCCCTAACTTCAATAACAATCATCCTCAGCTCTGATCTTCCCCCCGCCCCTCCCCAAAGGATAGGTAAGAAGTTCTCTCTGTTTTTCCAGATAGAGTTGGCTAAAAACCTGGGCACTCAAATTGCCTCTCACCATTGACTTTCCCTCACCCACGGTCCAGAAAGAAATGTCTTCTAACAATTTCTTCTTGCTCCCATCTTGGTCCAAAGCACTATTCCCTTTTACCCAGACTAGTAGTGCAGTGGCTTCCTGATGGCTTCTCCCCTCCTTCTTATTTATTGTTATTAGTTTTTCTTATGTTTATGTGTGTGTGCCTGGATGGGTGCATGTGCACCCCATGTACGCAGGTTCCCACGGAGGCATCAGATCCCCTGGAACTGGAATTACAGATGGCGGTGATCCACTTGATAACGCATGTGCTAGGAACTAAATCAGGGTACTCTGCAAGAGCACTAAGTGTTCTTTAACTCCCTAGCCACCTCTCCTCAGGTTCTGCTCAAGGCAGTTTAAGCTGGCCTTGAGCTCTCAATTCTCCTGCCTCAACCTCCTGAGCAGGCATTTGCCAGCACTCCTAGCTCCGCACCCTTCTTAGGTCATCAGTGAACTGGTGTGGCTCACACCCGAGTCTCCGCTTGTGCCTCACTCAGGCATTAGGACTGTGAAGCACTTGGAAGTGGTGCCTTGCTCATCTGTCTGTCCTCAGCCTCCAACGATGCCTCTCATACTGCGGGTGCTCAAAACACATTTGGTGGTTGACTGACTGGATGCTCTATTGTTGATTGGCTGAGTTTTTCGTAGTTCCCCAAGGTTCACTGAAGCTTGTTCTTGGCAAAGCTTTACTCATGTCACATTTTCCAACTTTATGATCCATCCAAATCCAGCTGAACTAATACCCTTAATTTATACACACACACACACACACACACACACACACACATACACACACACACACACACCATACACATGCTGCACACACACATAGCACCAACTCACATACACACACTACAGCATACACACACACACAGGCAAGCAAAATATTTCAGCTCCATGAGCACTTATTATCAACTTACAGTGTCCTGATACTGTACCCAGAGTTTGACAGAGATGTGTTGGTGTTGATTCACAATTCAAGGTCCACCGAACACCAACTTCTTTACTAGGCCTCTCTTTATAGGGTCAAGAGCTGTACATTTTTCTTCGTGTTTGGAGGCACAGCCTGGAGGGAAGGCTCCTGGGAGAAGCAGGAAAGTACTAGATAAAGTTAGGTTAGGGCTAGGCTGACTGCCAGGCTCAAACCCAGGTTTTCTCACTTACCAGTGACCTGGCCTTAGCCAAGTGACCTTCTTTCTAGCTTTGAACATTTTCCTTCTCACATAGGCAGTGAGACTGAAGATAATTTCCCTCTGAGGGTTTTGGGGAAGGTTAATGGAGACAGCACACCTCAGGCACAAAGCATGTCAATAAGTCACAGTTAGCATTGGAATCACCATTTCCGGTCATGCCTTTGATGGTGTACCCCACTTTATGAAGTATGTTGTGTTGCCTAAATCTGTTGGATCTGTACATTATCCCCTAAATTATGGTACAGGTCAACAGGAAGGCGTGGGTCACTGCAGGCTAAAATACTTAGGGAGGAATGGAGATTTTCCAGACATGTAAGTATTAATTCATGGGTATCATTGGCTGTATTATTTGTTTATTATCTTACTATTTGGCCGGTATTTTGAGCCTTTTCTCAGAGGAAGATTAGGAGGGAGTGACAGGTTTTTGACACATGATCCCATGTCTATAGGCAGCAGGGCTGGCAGGTGTGAGGAAGTGTGGTGTGTAGACTGGATCAGAACCCTTTACTGCAGAGCTAACAATCTCTTTCCTAGGCCGTTGAAGGAGTGACTTTGAAGTGGGGTTCTCTAGAGCAAATGCCTACACAGAGCCTTGACCTCTGCCATCAGTGCTAATTCTCTCTCTAGCTGGATTTCCTTGGGTAATTAGTGGCAGAGCATGAAGGGTGGTAATAGCTATTCCACTGAGGGCTGTTGTGAACATTAAATGAGCACTTAGAACCAACAGGGGCTCCTTAGGCCTGATGACTATTATTTTAGAGGGAAGTCCTTTGTTATTTGTTCCAGCTCCAGAGCAGGTCTTGGAAGAGGGACTGCCATGAGTTTCTTTCAACATTTCCAGGCCAGGCTGGGGACTCATGAGTGTCATGTGGAACTTTTATAATTATAGTCTTAAGAAAGTTTCCAGAAGGCTTGTGTATATTTGTGCTGATTGGGTTTTTTTTTGTTTGTTTGTTTGTTTTGTCAAGTTAGCACAATCTAGGGCCAGCTAGGAAGAGGCAGCCTCGATTGAGAAAATGCCACCATCTGATTGCCTGTAAGCAAGTTCGTGGGCCATTTTCTTGATTAATGATTGATGTAGGAGGATCCGGTCCTCAGTGGGTGGGGCCATTCCTGGGCAGGTGATTCTGGGGGCTGAGCAAGCTATAAAGAGTAAGCGAGTAAGCAGCAGTCCTCCAGTGTCTGCTTCCATTCCTGTCTTGAGTTCCTGCCCTGACTTCCTTTGATGATGGACTGTGGTGTGGAAGTGGAAGTGAAACAAACCCTTTCCTCCCATGATGCTTTTGGTCACCTTGTCTTATCAGAGCAATAGAAAGGAAACTACGACAATATGCTTTCCACACGAAGCAGAAGCTCCAACTCTAGACTTTCTTCCTATTACCTCTTACTACAACCATGTTATTTATAATTCTCAAATTACCCTCCCACCAGAATTGGAATTTTAGAGCTGCAAGAGATCTTGGGTCTGGACCACTAAGAGATGATAAAATGTCTGATAGAGACATTTGAGTTAGACTGAAGGTGGGTCGGAATCCTGGCACTGTTACCAAGGTAGAAGTGACCAGGACTCTCTATTACACTCTAGTAACTTGTTCCACATTGGGGCTTGTTAGATAGGCATACTCTACAGCTTTCCCCGCACCTAATAAATCAGATCAGAATAAAGATCCATGGCTGAGTCACATGCTTTGAAAAGCTACCATCAATCTTCTAGCCTATAGAATGAAATAAAATGGGAAAAGAGAACCTCAGCATTTCACCAGTGGAGGGTCTATGTAGTGACAATTCTGAGAATTCTGGAGTTTTGATTCCTTTAAAAAACATAGAAATATTGTAAGAATGTGCTTTTCTTTTAAACCCAGGTGTAGGGATGTGGGCTGTTTCAGAATGTTCGAAGCAGCTGGTCTTGGTTCGTCTCGTACTCTAGCAGAGGCCTGGTTTTGCCAGCTGCAGATAGTTCTTGTGACTGTGTGATGTCTGGATATCTGGGAACTTTTTTAAAAAATACTAGTGGTTTTCTTTAACAATCTCTATTTCTGCTGTCTTAAATTGATTGTTCTGTTTTTGTTTTGACTGGCAAGTTCATTCTAATCAAATGTTAAGTAGGAACACGAGTTGATGACTGAGCAGGAAAACAGACTCCCAGACTCTAGGCCTGTGCTTAGTCCCACTCTGCACACGCTGCTCAGGTTTCATTGTAACACATCACCCCTGAAGAGAGGCACATGTGTTTCCCACTCACTGAGTTAAGACTGGAGCTTATTTCCAGTGTGAAATTTAAGTCCCGGTTGGATGAGATGTCCCTAATTGCCATCAATCCTGTTACAATCCTTTTTCATCACTGACCCAGAACCCCATCTATCAAATACACATATTATCTGTTTAAAACAAAATGTACCCCACTCCCCCCTCCAGAAAAAACCGGAAAAATAGAAAGAAGCAGATAGCCAAATCATTAATTAGAAAGCTACCTGGATTAGATAAGGCTCAGGATGATGAAGGAGAAGGCATCTCACAAGTGACTTCTCAAGAGAAAAGTCAATTTCATCTTATTAGAAAAACCACTACTAGCAAGGCAGTGGTGGTGCATGCCTTTAATCCCAGCACTTGGGAGGCAGAGGCAGGCAGATTTCTGAGTTCAAGGCCAGCCTGGTCTACAGAGTGAGTTCCAGGACAGCCAAGGCTACACAGAGAAACCCTGTCTTAAAAAAACAAAACAAGAAGAAGAAGGAGGAGGAGGAGGAGGCGAAGAAGAAGAAAAACCACTACACAGAGACTGTCAACTATGCAGTAGTCTCTATTCAGTAAGTGTGTGCATATAAAGAGACAGAAGAGAGAATCGATGATTGAAAAGGGAATCTTATCTTCCAGTCTCAAGGTGCTTCCTACAGCAATTAGTAAGGCCATATGTGGAGTCTGACGTTAATGGCAGTGCTCTGTAATATCCATCACTGCTGCCTTCTTCCAGTTGAAGAGAAAGAATCCTGTCCCAGCCCCTGCTGCTACTGCAGCAGGTCATGAAGATGAGCATGAAGAAGTAGCTGATGACTACCTGGATGATGTGCCACACTGTCTGCCAGAGGTGGGGGAAGTTCAGCATCTGCTGCCAATAGTTTTGTGTGTCTCCATAAGGATGGTTCCATTTGGTCCCATCTGGGTTCCATTTGGGACAGGCATGGAATTGTAGCCGACTTGAGACTTTTGAAGCAGACCCTCTCAGGCTATCTTGAGTCCTTCGTAAAACATTGCTAGTAAAAACACTGCCACAAGAGCTCCCGCCATTTCTCCAGATGTGTTGATTACCAAACCAGAAAACTATAGGTTCACATTCTTAAAGTCAAAGTAGAAGGTCATGGGCATCATCATGCTGTCCCCTCCACGATGGGAGAGTGAGGCTGAGGTGACCGGGTGATGGTGAGAAGGCGTGGTGATGCCATCCCCGTGGTTCATCCCCATGTAGTCGGAAGGATCCAGTTTTTCCAAAGAAAGATGAGAGTCGGTGGAAAAGTCTTCCCAGGGCAAGCCCTCGGCCTGAGTCTTCCTCTCAGAATTGGACCCCTACCCTGGTCTGGACTTCTCCAAGCCCATCTGGGAACTTTTCAAAGGGTGCATCATAACTCGAGGGTCCAGAGAGACAAGGTAGGTGGTCATTGGTCGTTTAGAGGGGTTGGTTGAGGTTTGCCGTGGTCAAAGAAGAAACAAAAGGAAAGGAATCAGATCCAGGTATCTCTCTCCCTCTGTCCTTGTTTCTCTCCTGTCTAGTGTTAGGGGATGAAACAGGGGTATGGTTACTTTTGTGTCGCTTAAGAGAATGCTTGGTAGAAGCTACGCATGTAAGGAAAGATTTATTTGGGTTATTGCTACAGCATTTTCTCTGTCCAATCACATTAGGGCAGTGACAGGCCTGTGATTGGACAGGAATAAGAAGTGGAGCTAAAGTTGGAGGAAGAGAAAGGTCAGAGGAGCAGGAGGAGAGAGGAGATCATCACGGAGGCAGACGACGAGGATGAGTCAGACCCCACGTGGTTATACAACCAAGCAAAGGTCTTTACAAAATAGATTATTTGGGTTAGAATATTGTCTTTATTATTTGGTTCTGAAATTATTGTATTGGCATCTTATAAATTGTGATCTTATTATTATATAAACCTGATTGGATATGAAAGCCTTAAAAGTCATGCTTTACTTACTGGGTCCTAGGCGCTATCTAGATGAATGATTGTGGGGGTGTGTAAAGAGTTGCATGTGAGCAAGATGTTGTAAATAGCTGGGAGGAAATCTCAGAGCCTGCTGGGACATGGTGATGCCCAGACTGCACGGACTCAAGAACATGGCCCGGTGGGAAATGGAGTTTTCGGGGTGGATTTATTTTTTTATAATTCCCGAAACAGGTTATGGTGTCAGAGGCTTGCAGTAGTCCATTATGGCAGGGAAGGCATGGGCACTCATGATGATAGAGGTGTGTGTCTGGGCTGTTCACATCACTACCGACCAGGAAACAGACAGTGAGACTAGAACAAGGACTAGGTAGATATAACCTTCAAAACGCACTCCTACTGACTGACTTCTGCCAGCCAGGCTACACCCTTCTAAATATTTGACAGTCAGCTTGGACTTATTGCCCAAGCTTTTCAAACATGTCCCTGTAGAGGAGAATTTCAGATTCAAAGATGCCAGAGTTATTAGGTATCTCTTTTCTCTACCACACTCAGCCTCTTTCTTCCTCAGTGTGGATCTAAGTGCTTCATAACGGCTTGGCTGCCCGATCTCCCTCATCACAATGAGGTTCTCCAGGTCAGAGGTCGTATTCGTGCTGTCCATTGCTATATGCTCAACCTGCCATGGAGTATCACATAGTGAGTGACCGAGTACATGAGCCAGATTCATGACTATGTCCTATTCATTTTCTGCATAGGTGGACATACTGGTTTTTGTTTGTTTGTTTGTTTGTTTGTTTGGTGTTTTTGTGATTTTTCCAGACAGAGTTTCTCTGTGTAGCCCTGGCTGTCCTGGAACTCACTCTGGAGACCAGGCTGGCCTCAAACTCAAAAATCTGCCTGCCTCTGCTTGAGATTAAAGGCATGCACCACCACTGCCCAGCAACATACTGTTTTATATGTTCAATAAATCAACGAGTTCTTTACTTGATAGATGAAGATTGATCATCAAATTACTAACTTAGCAGACACACACACACACACACACACACACACACACATATATATATATAATATCGGCCTCCATGTGCAAGTTTCTTCAGTCTTCCCTGATGATATCTTTAAACATCACCCATATATAACAGCTTCCAGAAGAGAGTCATGGCTTGGGGATGGACTGTCTGTTTTCATTTTGTAAAACTAACATAGAACTAATTCACTTGCAAAATAGGTGTTTGGGAGGGTAATTTTATTCATAGACTCCCATTTTATGGTGCATATTTTTTTAGGTAGTCCTGTCTCTTAGAATAGCCACCACAAGGGGCTAAATCTCTCGTCGATGGAGTCATCATTGCCTCTCAGTATTTTATCTGTCTTTAAGTGACTCTGATTTGCTTAGCCTAGGCTCTGTTACTTAGAACTGTGCTAATTACGTACAAACTCAAACAATGTTAGCCCATGTATGGACTCAGACAGCATCAAGAACTCTAGTGCTAGTAAAGTCCACCTAAGGCCAGTGTGGCACACAAGAAAGCGGTGCTTCTAGCTCTTTGTTATACACCTGGTACTGGGAAGTCTTTACTTCTGCACCATATTATTTTATTCTACTGGGTTTCTGAAACGTGGAGACTGAATGTTAAAAATGATTTCCTTCTCTGTCTGTCTGTTTTTCCTTATAGGACCCAGCAGGGAAAGGGTGGACAGAAAATTCAGGAGGGTGGAGAAGGGGACCTTGGGAGAAGAAGGGAAGGTGCAGAGGGAATAGAATAAGAAGGCAGGTGGGACTGAAGGAAAGAACCTGAATGAGGAAGGAGAACAGGAGAGAAAGATTGGGGAGGGTCAGGTCACAGAGATGGTGGCAGAGACAGTGAGTGCTTGCTGTCAAGCTCTGGGACATGAGTTCAATCCCTAGAGCTCACTGGTAGAAGAGAGAACAAACACCCTCAAAGTGTCTTCTGATCTCCACATGTATCCTATACTACACACATGCATATATGCACACTCGCACATGCACATACATACACACTTAAGGTTAAAAATAGAAAAATATAGTGGGTAAGATTCTTTTTTTTTTTTTTAAAGGCAAACCCTTGTTGCTGTTGCGTTGACAGGGTCACTGTAGCTGAGGCTGGCCTTGAACTCCTGGTCCCCTTGCCTCTTCCTCTTCAGGGATGAGATCACAGGTGTGAACCACACCTAGCTTAAGCTCACTCTTAGGTCATGATGTAGCAATGTACAAACCACATAACAAAGACTGGACGGATGTCCGGACCACAGCAGCTGCACCTGGGGCTGATTAGATGACTGCTCTCTATTCTTTGCTGCTGTGGGAACTGGTGGTTCAATAGAGTGGGCTGGGGAATGAGTCGCTCAGGCGGCACTGGGTGGGGTCGGATGATTCGCTTGGGCCCGTGGAATGTACTGGAATTCATCACGGTACACTTAGTCCCGGGGAAGCCATGAAGACACATCCGGTTTTCTGCTCACTCTTTTACATTCCTGTGATCTTCCATGAAGAAAACTATCTATCTTCCAGTCTGAGGAAAGGGAGAAAACGTGCTGCACGATCTAACCTAACCCACAGCCCGGACCCCATCACAGCAGAGCCCAGCAGAGGCCAGCAGGAGCCCAGCAGGAGCCCAGCAGAGCCCAGCAGAGCCCAGCAAAGCCCAGCAGAGCCCAGCAGGAGCCCAGCAGAGCCCAGCAGAGCCCAGCAGGAGCCCAGCAGAACCCAGCAGAGCCCAGCAGAGCCCAGCAGAGCCCAGCAGAGCCCAGACTTAGAGCTGTGACAGGCCTGAGAGCCTCTGAAAGATCATAGCGTTTGTGGCTGAGAGCCTGAGAACTTCGTTGTTAGGCAGCAAAAACTCATTTGCTGTTATCATCTCAGGGTGTTAAGATCACTGATCTTTCTCAGGCATGTTTGTGTTTTCCAAATGTATTTAAGAGAATGGCGTGAGGACACACTTTCCTCTCTGTCATTCATTACAGTGATACATTAGCAAACCCATCC
>JADRCD010237228.1:0-34203 GCA_019843815.1 Montemys delectorum | reverse complement strand
TGCAGTTTTTCAGCCACATGGGCACGTTTCCTGGACACCTCATTCATGCACGTGTTCAAAGTACTTGTATTTTTACTCTAGTCGTAAGAAGTCTACTGTCTTTCTTTCTTTCTTTCTTTTTTTTTTTTTTTGTAGGAAGATGATCAAATGCTTCGACCGTTTGTGCATCAGCAGTCACAGATGCTAAAGGACCTGGAGGACCTGCTCGAAGCCAGTTTACACAAGTTAAAAACTGATGTCGCTTCCATCGTGAGGAAGAAGAAGAGAGAGTATCTGCCGCCCAGCCACCAGTGAAAAACGAGCCCGCTGAACACTGCAGTCATGCTTCGGACTTAGTGAGCCGCACAGACGCATGCACCACTTGCCTCTTTTCCCACAAGGACTTGCCATGTGGACCACAATTGCCTTATCTTGCCTCTGTACCTCCAGCCCCAGGTCAGGGTTCACAGACCTGAGCCACTGCCACACTGAGCCTTAACTGGATTTAAAAAATCCTGTACAAATTGCCAGGTGGTGGCGGCGCACGCCTTTAGTCCCAGCGCTTGGGAGGCAGAGGCAGGTGGATCTCTGAGTAACATGCTAGTAAGATCTACAGAGTGAGTTCTAGGACAGCCAGGGCTACACAGAGAAACCCTCTCTTGAAAGGAAAAAAAAAAAAAGGAAAAAAATCCTGTAAAAAATTAACACATATGCAGGATGTCTGGTCAATGTTCAGAACCTGGAGCTCTGGATTTGACTGCCCAAGATTCAGTCCTGGCTAAATCTATCACTTACAAATTGTTCAGTGTGGGACAACTCATTCATCCTCTCTAAGCCTCTTTCCTTGTGAGCTTTCTGTGATGGTTAATCATTACCAACTTCCTGGCAGGCTGTCTGGCAGAGAGCATGCTCAGTAAGCATTTACTATCAATGTTTTCGTGGGAAAGACTTCACATTCTGGGGTTTTTTGTCCTTTATAAAAGATTAATTTTACTATGTGTATGTATGCACTGTGTGTGTGTGTGTGTGGGGGGGTACTTTTAGAGGACAGAAGAGGGAGCTGGGTTATCTGGAGCTAGAATTCCAGGCAGTTATCAGCCATCCTTGGGCACTGGCACTGACCCAAGTGTAGACTTTGGTCCTCTAGGAGATCAGTACGTGCTCTTAACCACTGAGCCATCTCTCCAGCCTGTTCTCTTTTTATTTATCTATTTATTTTGAGACAAGGTCTCACTCTTAACCCAGGCTGTCCTTGGACTCTCAGTGGTGCTGGGATCATGGGTGTGAGCCAACACTCCCAGCTCTTCTGTTCCAAACCTTTAATAAAGCCTGTCCAATTCACTATTTTTGTTTGTATTGTTATCAGAGATGACAGACAATGGTTAGTTAACATTTCTTTTTTTGTTGTTTTTTGTTGTTGGTTTTTGTTTTTTTGTTTTTTTTTCCGAGACAGGATTTCTCTGTGTAGCCTTGGCTGTCCTGGAACTCACTCTGTAGACCAGGCTGGCCTCGAACTCAGAAATCTGCCTGCCTCTGCCTCTGCCTCCCAAGTGCTGGGATTAAAGGCGTGCGCCACCAACGCCCGGCTAGTTAACATTTCTTATTCTGCACTCTTGCTCTGAGCATCGGATCTACCCATTCACGAGTAAGTGGGCCTCCGGTTGCTTTCTATATATGCTTGATTGAAATGCATCCAACTGGTTCAGCACAGAATAGTGCAGGATCTCCTCAGGGCGGGGCTGGCTGTTAGCAAACTTCTTTAAGTAGACAGTCCATCCTGCAACAGGCTTAGATTTTACAAATGGTTGTAAAAGGAACCCTTTTATGGCTGGGGAAACATCTAGTAACAACGTAGCAAGTCTTAACACATTTACCAGGTGCCAGACATTAATTCCTAATTCAAACATTTGTTAGCTTGTTTAATTCTCACAATGGTTTTATGACAATGTAAGCAGTATATAGTGACAATTTTGGAATTTTGGTTTCTTTTTTTTTAAAGACTTATTTACTTATTATATGTAAGTACACTGTAGCTGTCTTCTGACACACCAGAAGAGGGCATGAGATCTCATTATGGATGGTTTTGAGCCACTATGTGGTTGCTGGGATTTGAACTCAGGACCTTCGGAGGAACAGTCAGTGCTCTTAACCACTGAGCCATCTCTCCAGCTCTGGAATTTTGGTTTCTTTAAAAAAAAACAAAACAAAACAAACAAAAAAAAAAAACCACAGCAATATTCTAAGAATATGGTTTCATTTGAATCCTGGGTGCGGGATGTGTGGCCGCTTCATCACAGCTGGCTATGATTTACCATGGTTTTGCCAGCTGCAGATAGTTTCTGCATTTAAAATTCTGGGAACTTTTCAGAGGGCATATAGGTGCTTGGGCCCCTGCTAGGTGGTGTGGGTAGCTGTGGTTCATTGGTGTGTGTGTGTGGGGGGGTATGGTTGGCTGTTGGTTGCTGTTGTTAAGCAGTAGTGTGCAAAGAAGAAACAAGAAGAAACCAAGCGGTGGTGGCCCACACCTTTAATCCCAGCACTTGGGAGGCAGAGGCAGGTGGATTTCTGAGTTCAAGGCCAGCCTGATCTGCAGAGTGAGTTCCAGGATCGCCAGGGCTACACAGAGAAACCCTGTCTCGAAAAAGCCAAAATCAAAAAAAAAAAAAAAAAAAAAGAAAGAAAGAAAGAAAGAAAGAAAGAAAGAAACAAGAAGAAGAAATTTTAGATATCATGACAGTGAAGATCAAACTTGCCCCAAGGAGCCCGATGTCCCTAATTAGAAATAAGTAGTCTAACAGTAATGTTGCCCCCTTTCTAACCCCTGACTTTATTCAGGGATCTCTCTCCTTTTCTCTCTCATATCTAGTGTTGGGGGGTTGAAAGGAGAGAAGAAAAGGGGTGGAGAGGGGTCTAAGAGAGAAGAACCTATGAAGTAGCAAACAGCGGCGACAAGCAGTACTTCCACAAAAGTTCCTAAAAAACAAAAACAAAAACAAAAGAAACCCAAACAACAACAACAACAACTAGAAAATTATCCTGTGATCAAGCAATCCCATTACTGTGTGTATGCTCAAAGAATTGAAGTCAGTATGCTGGAAGCTAGCCACACTCCCACGTTCACAAGCTAAGAAAAGGCTTAAGTGCCAATCTCCACATTAAGAAAAACAAGAGTTTGACTAAATTGACATGGCACCAAATTGCCACCTTCTTCTTCTTCTTCTTTCTTCTTCTTCTTCTTCTTCTTCTTCTTCTTCTTCTTCTTCTTCTTCTTCTTCTTCTTCTTCTTCTTCTTCTTTTCTGAGACAGGGTTTCTCTGCATAGCCCTGGCTGTCCTGGATCTCACTCTGTAGACCAGGCTGGCCTCAAACTCAGAAATCCGCCTGCCTCTGCCTCCCAAGTGCTGGGATTAAAGGCGTGTGCCACCACCGCCTTCTAAACATCCACACTTCCACCTTTGTGCAAATGATACTCTCAATCATATTTAGAGCCGCTTCTGTTTGCAATGACTGGCTGTGAGTACAGAGAATCATGGCTGGTCAAGGTACTGATGATCCACGATGACTGAATGCTCACCTCTAAATAGAACATCTGTGGCACCTCCCCCTAAAGCTCTGGAACATGGTGGAAGAGGGGGCTGTAGAGTGGGGATATGACAGTGGAATGCTTTCTTCTGGGCACGATGCCGCTATTGCAACCATGATTGCAACAGCTGCGGCTGCCTGCTCTGGGCCTGTGAGCTGTCCATCACAGGCTGGGGAGGGGCTCACTGGGCCCTGCCTCTCCCTGCTGAACTGTTGACTAATGATGGAACCGGAGGCCAGACACTCTTTAGTTGAGGGCTCACTAGACTCCACTGGATAGCTCCACACCCATGGGTGCCCAGAAGGCCATGATTAAGCTCAGTGGGTCACAGAACAAAACAAAGTCAGGAGTGTGAGAAGTGACTGGTAGGACTGGTGGGGCTAAAGGGCGACGAAAGAGAGGGGAGTGGGGGCAATTGGGGGTGCATTTGTATATATGCAGAAGACTGTCAAAGAACAATGTAATAGAAGCCGTCTGTAAAGGCAGGAGATTCTAATCTGTGACAGCAGAGAAACTTAGAGCGCATTGTGCTGAGTGACTGATCAAGCTACAGAGACAGATATCATATAATCTCCTATCTACAAAAATAACCGGCAGAACTGGCAGGGAGATGGTGTGCACCAGGGGCTTGAGGGAGGTAGTGAAATGTGGGGAGGAGTCCTTTGTCAGTGGTACAAGTCACAAGGAGTCTGTGGTTGTTGATCCCAGACAGGATCAGCTCTGGCTGTCCTGGAACTATGAAGACCAAGGGTTTTGATTAAAGGTGTGGACCACAACGCTTGGCTAAATACCATTTTTAAAAAGATATCTTTAGAGATTTATTTATTTTATTTATATGAGTACACTGTAGTTTTCTTCAGACACACCAGAAGAGGGCATCAGATCACATTGCAGATGGTTGTGAGCCACCATGTGGTTGCTGGGAATTGAACTCAGGACCTTTGGACAAGCAGTCAGTGCTCTTAACCATGAAGTCATTTCTCTAGCCCTGGCTAAATACCATTTTTTTTTTAATGGTGAAAAAAAAGTATATATTTAGAATTAGCCATCTGGACTCAGTTTAGATGATCCCAATCTTGTTGGCAACATCTAGAGCATCATAATCAGGAGCCAAGCGAACATATGCCTTCTTTTCTCTGTCGGGCCTTATCAGGGTATTGACTTTGGTCACATCAATGTCATAGAGTTTCTTCACAGCCTGTTTGATCTGGTGCTTGTTGGCCTTGACATCCACAATGAACACAAGAGTGTTGTTATCCTCTATTTTTTTCCTGGCTGACTCAGTGGTCAGTGGGAATTTGATGATAGCATAGTGGTCAAGCTTGTTTCTCCTGGGCGCACAATTTTGAGGATATTTTGGCTGCCTCCGGAGCCGCAGGGTCTTGGGCCGCCGGAAGGTAGGTGACGTTCGGATCTTCTTCTTTTTGTGGCTGTGGACGCCTTTCAGCACTGCCTTCTTAGCTTTCAAGGCCTTCGCTTTGGCTGCGGCTTTGGGAGGGGCGGGAGCTTCCTTCTTCGCTTTCGGTGTCATCTTGGTGAAAAGGGTCTAAATATCATTTTTAAAAATTAAATTTTGTGTGTGCACGTACCTGAGTGTATGCATGTATACCACCTGTGTGCAGGATACACTGATTAAAAGAGGGCATCAGATTCCTTGGAGTTACCAACCATGAGCCACCTGTGGGTGCTGGTGATCAAACTGGAGTTTGAGCTAGTGCTCTCGGCTGCAGAGCCACCCCACAGCCCCTGTGAGATGCATTTTGAGTCTCATAAATATATGCTATTACTGGCCAATTAAAAAATTAAATAGAAATCATTTTAAAGATTTATTTATTATTATAGATGAGTACACTATAGCTGTCTTCAGATGCACCAGAAGAGGGCATCAGATTTCATTATGGGTGGTTGTGAGCCACCATGTGGTTGCTGGGATTTGAACTCATGACCTTCAGAAGAACAGACAGTGGTGCTCTTATCCACTGAGCCATCTCACCAGCCTGAAATCATTTTAAAAAATTAAAATATCCCCTCTTTTCAAGTTGAATAATCTCTGTTCTTTCATACAGAGAACAGAGAAGGGTCACCAAGCATTGTACTCCAAAATATTATGTCCACAAACCGGTGGCTGTCTCTTTTATATAAGAGACAGCACGGGTACTGTGTGTGTATGTTTGGGATGTTGTTGTTTTTATTGTTGAGATGGATCTGTAGCCACGACTGGACTACATAGCTGAGGATAACTTTGAACTTCTGATCTTCCTGCCTCTGCCTCCTGGGTGCTAGAATTGCCACCACACCCAGTTTATGAAGTGCAGAAGTGCAGGGGCCCAACCCAGGACTTCATGTATGCTAAGCACACACTACCAACTGAGCTACATGCCCCGCCTTTGAGTGTATGAATGCTATGTGATTATTGCAAGAGGAAATGCTCTTCTTCTTATTCCACTTTCATGCCAAATGTCTCAATCTGACAAATTCTGCTGAGCTTGTCAAAAATCAATACAAAGTTAAAAGCCATTTGCTTAAGACTAGTCACAGTTACAAAGTCAGGGACAGAAAGCTACACTAGCTCAATTATTGGAAATAAAAATGTCAGGTCACTCTAAGTAGTGCTAATGTACAAAAGTACGCATGCAAGGCCAAACCAGAAGGGGGAAAAAGTCACTCAATTAATAACCCTTTATTATTCAACTGAGATAAACAATCCAAAAATCAGTCCATGTAGTAGATGGATGAGAAAGAGACTGAAATAGAAAAGGTACAGTTTCACTTAGCAAACGCTCGCATGCTCTGCAGAGGGATTTAGAAGAGGGTGAGATTCCACAACACCAGGTCAGGGAGGGCAGAGGCTACTCCTGCAGCAACAGCAGCCAAGCTCCGTCACTAAGGAACGCTGTCAGCAACACAAACAGGGGCTCTTCACCATCTGACCCTCCAGTTCACTTGTCAGTAAAAAGGTAAGGAGAAGGTTACTTTCCTCTCACAAGCAATAAAATCATGAAACCAGCTGAGATATGAAGTTTAGGATAAGATAGTGTAATTTCCTTCTTTTAATGTACAGATATTGTATACTTGATAGTCCACACACAGTCAGACAGGCATACAGAAGAATCTCACATATCAAACACAGACGCTGTTTGTGCATTTTATCATTTGGTTAGTCTTCAGCTGTTTAGACTTCGGAGCTGCTAATGACACTAAATTCAATGCCATGTTGGTTGAGTCTGTCAATCAACTTTGTTCTGGAGAAAGCTGCTCCAGGTGTAAAGACACCGCCCCTATAAAACAGGAAAAAGAGAGTACAGTGCACATGGCCCTCTCCGGCCCTCTCCTCTGCAGGAGTAGCAATCACAGCACAACTCCCGAGAAGCAATCCTTCACTCTGTCCCATCTACTTCTGGCTCCACTCCTAAAACCAGGCAAATGAGCACATAGCTCACACACCTGAGCCTTCACACTCAAAAGCCTAAATAAAAACATGAATTCGATTCACTCAGCCACTTAAAGTTGAGGAAAATAAGTTTCTGTAACTATAATAGCCAATATTTTAAAAAATGCTAAATGATAAGTACTTGAAATTTTAAATTAGGTGTCACTCCACACAACTTGTATAATTTGCGTTTCATCCATAGGCTTCTGTATTGGTGAGCTTGGCTTAGTTCTAAGAGGACCAGCTAAATGCTCAGTAAGAGGGCACACTCCATAACACTGAGCAACACCATGACTCAGTTCCCACTTGGAAGCCAGGGCTCTGTCCACAGGCATATGTACACTGATTAGATAACTCTGCTAAACAGTCAACAAGGGCCTCTTCCTGGGGACCAGGCTCTAGACTTGAGCTTTTTTTCCCCCTTTATAAAGAACTGAAGCCAGCTCACACGGTTCTCATTCACCTTCACAGTGACTCCAAAGGCAGATAGGAATTGTCCTTTACATTGCTCTAACCTACACTTTTCTAACCTAAAAAAAAAAAACTTGTTATAGACCCAGACTGAAAATGAACTCAAAATTAGCTAAAATGTCACACAGTTAAAAGACACTTTTTCATTAGAAGAAAGCCAAACCTACCCTTTTGGAAGGTCAGAGGCATCATTCAGCAAAGTCATGGCAGCCTGAACCATGGCTATGGGAGTAGCCACGTAGCCAGCCTCTGCAGAAAGGGTTGGGCAGAGAAAAGTGTTCATGAAGTGGCATCACCCCAAACCAGTGGTGCATTTCATGTCTAACAGAGTATATAGAAACTTTTTCAATGAATACTCTGGTCACTTAAACAAGGGTAATAACTGACATTTATATAGTTCAGGGAGAGCATCCTTCACCTAACTGCTTGGAACATCTGTGCTTTCTAGGTTTGGTTTTGTTCATAGATTGGAATATACGCGCACACGTGTACATACACACATACTGAAATTATCACCCTGGAGGTAATTGTTTGTTTGGTTCATTTTTTTGTTTTTATGAGACAGGATCTCATTATGTAGCCTAGCTCGGGCTAGCCTGGAACTCACAGAGATCTGCCTGCCTCTCTCCCAAATGCTGAGATTGGAGATAGTTTTATAAGATGTTTTGAGCATACCTGCAATTTGACATTACCCAGGACTGAGGTCAGGAGTAGAAGCTGCCACTTGTGTAGCTGCTGGTCTTCGAATGCTCTGATTTTCAGATCACTGACACTCCACCTGTGCTATGATCAGGAACTCTCTGTACTGAGTGCTCCAAGTACTAAATTCACACAGTGAGCAACTGTACTTGACAGATGAGGGCGCTTCACCTTGTCTGAGCTCTTAACGCCAAGCAATGGCTGAGCCAGCCACCCCCAGGCAGGTGCTAACACTGTTTAAACTGCTGGTGCTGAGGACTCTCACCTCCACTTCTGTCAGTCTAAACTGATCCCTCTTCATATACTTAACAAAAAAACCTCTTAGTATATTAAAGAAAACAACTGGTTGTGCCCAGTAACTTAAGAAGTCTGCAACACAGTGAGGCACTGGCAGGTCCATTACAGTCTAATAACTGAAGCTCAGTTAAACTATCTGTAGAACCCAGGTTGTAATTTGAAAAGGAAGTGTGATGCAAAAAGCTGTCATCTGGCTTGATCAGTCCTGATCAGAGACTCTGACAACTACCCTTCACCGTAGGCTCACATGAGGGCTTGTCTCTGCATAGTGCTCTAAAAGTTTCTCAGTCTTTTGGGCAATTGGTTCTTTTACCAACCTATCAAAAGTTATTATGCTCCTTTATAAAATATGTGTGAATCTATATATTTTACAAAACTGGAAACTTTGGACCACAGATTTGACTCAATTATTTAAGTAAATATTTAAGTAAGAGATTGAAGCAGGTAAAAAATATCAGCTAACCTTCATAAGTGAAACTTGCCATTATCAAACTTGAATTATTTATTAAGTTATCATGAAAACATCCTAAGCCATTTACAAAATACCTGGTCCTTTCACTTGAGTGCAGATTCTGATATTCGGTTTGTTCTTTTCAATACTTGCACCATGGCTGTATCCCTGACCAAAGAATGTCATTGTGAACGATGACTCATCCATCTGTGGAAGAAAAAGCAATAGGTGTGCTTAATAATGTCATTTCTATCCCGAACACAACAGACGCTGTTGTCCTATTTCACGAGACACCTTCCCCTCCTAATCTGTTTAATGAGTCCCAGAATTCTGTGGCAGATTTTCACTCAAGTTGCTTCTACTAAAAAGCACTGATTTTGCTTGGTGGTAGTGGTGCACTCCTTTGATTCCAATACTCAGGAGGCAAAGGCAGGCAGATCTCTGAGTTCGAGTCCAGCCTGATCTCCAGAGTGAGTTTCATGACAGCCAGGCTACACAAGAAACCTTGTCTCGAAAAATCAAGCAAGCGAGCAATAAACGGCATGGACAAAACAGTCCACGAAGCGCCTCCTTTTCCCCTGAAGGCCTTAGGCCGAGTCGTACCCTAACCAGCCTTTAATGTTAAAGGTAAAGGGCCGACCACGACAACATCCTGACCTGCCTGTCCACTGTGGATTGGGTGGCAGGTGTTGGGATGAGATTCTTTTAGTCTTCTCAGTTTTCTGAGTAGACATAGAGACTTTACAGGATCAGAGGTGCCTTCTCCACTGCTTTGATGACCCTGAGCACAACTGTCTGTCTCGTGTCACAAAAGCAAAATGACCCAATGGAGGATAGTCAAGAGAAGCTCTCAACACACATGATTTGCCTGGGACGCAGGATATTTTTAAAAATCAATATATTATCTGCTGTATCCATTACCTTGTACCATGGGGCAGAAATTACTTCTCTGAACTACAAATTCTAATGATTGGTGTGATGTCAGGGAAGGAAAGGTGATAGGAACAGGGTAAGATAAAGATGAGGGCTAGAGAGATGGCTCAGTGGTTAAGAGTGCCTGCTGTTCTTCCTAACATGTGTGGTGGGTGGTTCACAACTACCTGGAGTTCCAGCTCCATGGGATCCAATGCTCTCTCCCAGCCTCTGCAGGCACCTGCACTCATGTGCATACACCCCCACACATAATTAAAAGAAAAACATTTGCTCAAAAGTGATCCTACACTGTGACTTAGAGAATGGCAGGACCACTTACACAGGCAAGGAAGGCCAGTGCTGACGTGTTTGGAAGGAGTACAGAGCACAGTTATGTGGTTTAGAACAAAAGGAACAGGTAGTGAATACAACCGCACTGTTGAAAAGCTGCGAAAAGTCAGCTCAAACATCACATTCTAAAGGCCTTTAGTCCGCTAACACAGGCTAACGTACTAAACCAAGAACAAAGAGACAAAGAATTTAACCACGATTAACAAGTTTTTACTAAGCATAACTAAGGGTCAAGGGAATATGTTAGGCCCTGAGATGTGCATATGATAGGCTCTTGCCTTCTTATAATGCACTGACAAGAGAAAATTATAAAATAGATTTAACAGCAAAAGAAGGCATGGACTAGTGGATACAGGGAGAGTTCAGAAGGTAGCGTAGCAAATCTCTGGGGCAAAGGGCAGGATTCTTAAATGTATACATGGTTTTCTTTTTATTTATTTATTTTTTAAAGACTTATTTAGCTGGGTGGTGGTGGCGCACGTCTTTAATCCTAGCACTCAAGCAGAGCCAGGTGAGTGTCTGAGTTTGAGGCCAGCCAGGTCTACTATGTGAGTTCTAGGACAGCCAGGGCTACACTGAGAAACCCTGGTTGGAAAAAAAAAAAAGACATTTTTACTTTATGAGCCTACATGTACACACACACACACACACACACACACACACACACACACGTATATATGTCCACATAACACACATGCCTAATTCCTACAGAGGTCAAAAGGTGGCACCAGATCCAGATCCCCTGGAACTAGACTGACTTTCTCTGAGTCACTATGTAGATGATGACACCTGAACCCAGTTCTCCTGTAAAAGTAGCAGGGTTAACTGCTAAGCCATCTCTCCAATCTCCTATCTTATTTTTGTTTATTTGAGACAGGGTCTCACTATGTTGCCCAAGGTAGACTTGAACTCAAGCACATGCTACCTCAGCCCTCCATTGATTGAAGAGCTTTGTGTGGACACATTAGGGAAAACCATTTGTCTGGCCTGGATGGAGATCTAATATTCCAAGCTACCCAAAGCAGAGTTAATCCAGTTGGGCCTGGCCAAGGGACCACATCTCAAGGTGAGTTCACCTTAAACCATGCAAAAGAGATAGGAGAATAATTACCCCTTTAATGATAGAGCATACTTTTCTTCCCAAAATCCTCTTAGTGTATCCCCAAATCTGTCCACTTCTGTGAATTACTCGGAAAAGTTTAGAACACCTCCTTTAGCCCCCGCCCCCCCCCCACGGGCCCCAGCTTCTTTCTCTTCTCAAAGCATGCTTTTCCAAGTATTTTAGGCCTTACTCTTTCTCTAAAGCTCTTCTCCTCACTGGGTGGCTGACCTAAAATGGCACGGCTTTTTCCACTCTAACTTCCTACTCTTAGCTTCCTCCTCAGGACATCTACTGTGGTTTACAGCTTGCAGCCCTGAAATTTTTCTTTTAAACTCTAAGAAAATCATCCTTGAATAAGTCTAGAGAGACTGCAATGCAAGACAAGGGGGACAATCAAAAGATGGGAAAGACCAGTGCCTTACCCAGCCCCACGGCAGAGAGACCAGTGCCTCCCTCAGCCCCACAGCAGAGAGACCAGTGCCTCACCCAGCCCCATGGCAGAGAGACCAGTGCCTCCCTCAGCCTTCCTTCAGTGGGTGGGAATCCAGAGAGACCTACAACTGGTCAGTGAGCAGAGTGAGACACTGGAGCACTCAGTCCTAAACTCAACAGCTTCCTAAAATTCCTCCCCTCAAGGCTCAGGGCCTATATGGAAGAAGAGGTGGAAAGACCATAAAAGCCAGTGGGTTGGGTTATTCCAAGGTAACACTGTCTTCCGGATGTAATAGAACTAAACCACACATCAACTCTCAGAGATAGTGACAGAACACACGGGACTTGTACAGGTTAAACTAGACAAAAAGCCAGCCCTGAGAAGGGAAGTGGACACAGTGTCCAACCTTAACTCGGAAGTTATTTGATACTGATGCAGAGTGGGGCAGGGAAGCCAGTCTTCTATAACAGAGTGTCACATGCATACCAACCATACTCAAAGGCAGTCCCAGGAGTAACTGGTTAACACAAAACAGACTCTGTTATGTGTGTGCCGGGATTTAGAGTAGGGGTGCCTTTTTATTTTGCTTGTTATTTTTTTGTCCTTTTGGTTTTTTTTTTTTTTTCCTTGAGAGAGTGCAAGAGAAAGAACATAAGGCTGAGTGGGAAGGGAGGCAGGGAGGACCTGGGAGGAGTTGGAAGATAGGAAAGAATTTGGAAATAGGAAAGAATATGATTAAAGTATATGACATGAATTTTTAAAATGTATCCTTTAGCTTTCTTCTGAGTCTGTTCTTAAATATTTTCATTAGTGAAACTAAAAACCCCAGGGGGGGATCCTTCTCCCCAGTAACATACAGCAACTTTCTAGGATTTCCCAAAAATGTCAGTAACAAGTGTATGCTGCCAAGCCTGACCACCTGAGTTCACTCTCTGGGACTCACATGGTAGAAGGAAAGAACCAACTCTGCCAGGGTGTCCTCTGGCTTCCCATACACACTGTGCCATGTACACACATGTGCCCATGTGCGTGCGCACGCGCGCACACACACACACACACACACACACACACACACATAATAAAAAGTAGAGAGAATTCCAGAAAAAAAAAGAATGCATCAATTAAAGGCGAGAGGGACACAACAGGATGGTGTATCTGGAAAACATAATTCAGGAGGTGTAGACAAAGTCACACACACACTTGTGGTCATACTGCAGTCTTTCAGGCTAAGCACACATCCGTCTTTGGAACTATTTTCAACACAGTCTCTGAGTTGCTTCTCCAAGTAATCAGAGGTGGATATAAGATGATATCAGCCAGAACAAGACCATGATGGGCCCAGGGCAGCCTCAGATCTCTGGCAGGAATCCATACCAGCAATGCTCTATTGATGCACACACAAATCACTCAGACCCACGTAGGAACTTCCTGCCTCCACAGCAGTGACCTTAACCAGACCGTGCTCGAGCATCACTGCGAAGCCTTGGAATACTCCACTGCTCGGGCTGGACTCCTTTGTCATCAGTTTGGGATTCTCTCTAGAAGTTGAGAACTGCTCTGTATTTTTGGGCCCCTTTCCAGATCTACTGATCAGAATGTGGGTCAGGCCAAGCCTACTAGAAAAACAAAAAGGCTCAGATATGATTCTAATTCACAGAATCTCTGCAAAAATCATGGCCCAAAGCAGTGAGTCAGAAGTGTCTTAAACAAGGCAATTACCAAGGCCAAATATTTGTGTGTGTTAGATCTGTTGGACGGCAGTCAGAACATGGATTAAAAACACATGAACATTCTGAAAGGTTCAGTCCAAAGGTAAGGGCCTACGAAAGCAAGTAATCAAAGAGGCAACACAGAATATGAGATATTTGCAAATCATCATCTGATAAGAGCCGCCTATCTAGAATACAGAGACCTTCTATCCAAATGAGCATGGACAAAGAGGAAACAGTCCTTCAAAGATACACAAAATGCTCAGTTTCAGAAGCCACGGGGGAAGTGTAAAACTAAACTGGCAATGACAACACCAATGCTCACCCATTAGACGGCTCCTGTAAGAAGAAATGAAAGTAAGGAGAGCGGCGCGCGTCCAGAGCGGTGGCTCAGAGGGAAGAACATTGTGCCCTTGCAGAGGACCTGTGTTTATTCCCGGCATACCCATCATCTAACAACTGCCTGCAGCTCTAATTCCAGGGCACACATATGTGGCATACATACATTAAAAATAATAAATCTTTTTAGGTTGTGTGGCTATGGACAAAGTGGAATACTGGAGGACAGTGGGGGGGGGTGTTAAATTGTGCAGTTTTATCAAACGGCAGTTCTTCAAAAAATTAAAAACAGAATATGTAACCTAGTCACTCTACTTCTGAGTATATAGCTAAAAAATATCTAGAGCAGAATTTTTTATATTTGTATATTTGTATTGAAAATATTTCATATTTTCATATTTGTACATCCATGTTCACAACAGACAAAAGCTAGAAGATAATCCGTACCCACTCAAAGTTGAATAAAGAGGTGGCATATTAATTGTGATTAAGTCAAAACTAAATAACACGTTATACCCTGGATGAACCTTGAGGACATATAGCTAAGAGAAGCAGGCCAGACCTGAAAGGACAGATACTTTATCACTGCATTTATATGAAATATCAAGGGATGGAAATAAAATGGCAATTTCTGAAGTGGAGGGCAGGGTGGGGAGGCTGGAGGAACCAGAAAACGAGAGTGGCTATTTAATGAGTATGTTGCAGTTTTAAAAGATAAAAAGACTTCTGAAAATAGTGTGGAGGTTGCACAAAAAATACAAATATACTTAATATCATTTGATATTTAGAAACAATAACAATTTTTGGTGTGTATTTTGCAATTAGATGAAAAAGAAAGAGACTGGTTCAGAACCAAGGCACGTGTGATACATGTAGAAAGACACCTGTAACGATGCCTGTTTTGGTTGGAGAAATGCTAGTGCCATTCCCTGAGATGGAAACTACAGGAAAGAGCTTCAGGAGAAAGAACTCCCAGATTTCAGCACACCAGCCCCAGTGTCCACAGGATGGGAACTGCTCGGGTCAATCTGGGGATGTGTGCCTGCCAGGAGCGCTGCTGGGAGTGAGCAGCACCACCCCTGGGGATCAGCAACCTTTCCCCGACTAAACAGAGAAGCGAGCAGAGCAAGTGGACAGACCAGGAAAACCCTGAGGACAATGAACTCAGGAGCGCCCCCGACAACCGATCAAGTAGATTATATTAGAGGCCCTGACGTAAACAAACACACAGAAACAAACATTACCTGTTTTTGTGTTGGACCTTGTTTTGAAAAATAGCCAAAGGAAAAGAGCCACGGGAACTAGAGGAAAAACAACAGCAGCAAAAACAAACTTCAATAATATTGTCAAAACTGCACAAGAAGTATTTCTAAAGATTTAATTTAATAAAAAGCTTACTTACTTTTATGAGAAGTTGTCTTCCAATGCTAAACTTCACAAAGAATAAAAAGAAAAGTCCTGCAAACATCAGCTTAATCACGGAGGTGATGCCTCCCACCGTTATGTAAGCAGCATACTGAACCTAGGCACAAGGCACAGGCAGGGTTACTTCTGCAGAGACAGCTGCTGCTGAGCTGCACTCAGCACTCAGTCACTGCACTCAACAGTTTCCACGTAAAGACTGCATTGTGTTCTGAACCCATTCAGAATCAACGCTGGGAGCCTAGGTTTTAAAGGAGTTGTTACAAATGGCAACTAGTTTGTTCACTTAAACACCAAAGCTCACAAAATTTTTCTGAGTCTAGTAATATATCATTTCTCCCTCTACTGTAAGAGAAACTATATTTCACCATGTCTTTCTTTCCTTTGAGGGGGGGTCTCATTCTATAACCTAGGCTACTGGTCTTAAGCTCTCTACACAGTCCAGACAGGCCCTGGACTTACTATAGAGCCCAGGCTGGCCTTGAATTATAGTAACTTTCCTGCCTCAGTCTCCTGAATGCTGAGGTTACAGGCATGAGCCACTACATCTAGTTCACTCGCCACCTTTCTAATCTGAGGTCGCTTCCTCTTAAAGTCTCAGTGTGAGCAACTATTTACCAAAAGGAGTGAGCTGGTATTCCAGAGAGAGCAAGGAGGCCAGGGTAGGGGACAAGACATCTCCAAAAACCCCTACAGAAACAGAGCTCTAGTCGCTGAAACACTGAGCAGAGATGGCTGGGTGCTGTTTGCTGACGCTGCAGCAGGCCAGGTTTGAATTGCACACAGGCTAGTACCATACCCATAACCTAATATCATACACTTTATCAAGATATGTCATGTTTACTTACTGGCGAGTCCTCTAAATTTTCATGTAAGTACCGCTGAGTCCTTTTCACGACAGATATATCAGATCCCAAAAAAGGAATGGAATATGAGTTTAGCTCTCTGCAATAGCTAACTGGCCACCTGCAAGACAGAGCCGAGAAAATGTTGCATTTCCTCCAATTATTACAATGATCACAACATTGACTAGCAAACTTCCGAATTAAAAAATCAGAAGTCTTTCTTGGAGTGATTAGTAACGAGGCAGAATGTGCCTTTATTTCAATGTTTCCAATCGTTCTTCCTGTATTCCCATACCTACACCTAAAGGAAGCTTTGTTATTCTCCACACTGCTGACACATCCATGAATGTTTGATCCCATCAACTTCTCTAGACACTGACTTAATTAAATACCACTAACAGCCAACTCTCCTGTCTAAGTTCTCACACATAAGGGCTATTCGTGTTGATTATATTAAATGATCATTTTTTTCCCCTTTGGTTTAGGTTTTCAGAGCCAGGGTTTCTCTGTGTAGCTCTGCCTGCCCTGGAACTTGCTCTGTAGACCAGGCTGGCCTCGAACTCAGAGATCTACTTGCCTCTGCCTCCAGAGGAATTCAAGGTATGTGTCACACTGCCTGGTCTAAGATGTAGTTTTATCATAAAAAACTGAACTGAAATGTAATTTTGATAGTTATAGTGAGATATCATAAAATTCATTTTTAGAAATATTATGTATGTGAATATATAAAGTATTTAAATAGCATTAATATGCTAATTACATTTTAACTTTGGAAATAATTCTGAATTTATCAAAAGTCTTCAAGCTTTTTTTTTCTGAGACAGGGTTTCTCTGTGTAGCCCTGGCTGTCCTGGAACTCACTCTGTAGACCAGGCTGGCCTGGAACTCAGAAATCTGCCTGCCTCTGCCTCCCAAGTGCTGGGATTGAAGGTGTGCACTATGGCCTGGCTCAAGCTTTTCTTAGTAGCACATTAATAGCCAACCAATAGCCATGCAACACATAGACTAGAAATAATGAAGAACAGGTTTAAAATTCATATACCTTCTTTTCAACTTTGAGCCAACAATTGGGACAGGTTTCAGACATGATACACTCCGCAGTTTTCTTAAACTACCCTTATCGCCAAAGCCATAAATTGCTGACTTCCAGGTCCCATCATGAATGCACAACCCCTGAGAAAATAGTTCACAAGGTAAACACGTCTTATGGGTAATCACTGAAAGATAAGACCAAGTAACTTAGAGCTATTACATTTCACCTACATTTGTGTAAGACATAATCCTGTACTTAATAATCTTGAGATGAAATTTCATGGCCAACTAGGCAGCAAGAACACTCATTGGCTCGATTATATTCACCATTTACCCCAATGTAAGCTCTTTCTTCTTTTTTTGTTTTGTTTTATGTTTTAAACTTTTATTGCTTTATGATGAGAAAAGTTAACATGATTTCAATTTATCTGAATTTGTTAACATTTAAAAACATATTTTAAGTAAATAGAATTAAATCACATTCTTGTTTCCCTTTTGTACCCCCACTCCTCCCAGAGACCCCCCTTCAATACCTACAATATCTTTTTTGTCATATTCCTTAAAATTTATAAAATATTATAACAATAAAAATAAGTATTATAAAAGTTGTTTGATATAAAACAACAATTAATTTAGCAGTCTTATGTAGATGTTCATCTACAGCAATAGTGAAAATACATTTTTCTCAATATAAATTTTAAATAACTCCAAACATATTAACTGTATACTTCAAAATAATACATCACTACCAGTATTTTCTTAAATGAACATAAACATATAAAGCCTTTTTGTTGGTTTGTTTTGTATTTAGTAGAGCTTAAAATCTTGGCTCTTACTGTGGTACAAGCCCAAAATAAGAACAATTTTTAGACACTGGATTTCATTGTAATAAGGCTGTACTTCAATGACCCTCACATCACCAAAGGATTTTACCTCCATCGCAGCTAAGCTGAGAGTTGATAGTTCTGCTGCACCAAGAAATGAATTGTAAGGCACGATTTTTGGATACAGACTTCCTGCTATGGTAAAAGTTATTTGATTTGAGTGAGTGACTTTATTCTCAGTCCACAGAGAACAGGTTACATTCATTTAAAAAATGGTGTGTGTATTAAGATGGTCTATCCATAAAGTCATTCACCAACTGTTTCAATGAACAATGATTCTGCTTGGAGGGTGGCACAGACATTAGGTGAGGGCTAAGAATTTGGTTCATTAGCTGTGATAATTTGGAAAAGTATTCATCTCAGAGAAAAAGTAACTTATAAAGTCCTCTTCTTCAAACTTGATACAAGAGTTACAAACATCAAGCAAAACATTCAGTCTCACTCTTTGTTGTTCTCTTACAAGCAACCTCCCTAGTTAATGATCTATGTTTCTTTTGGGTATATAAATACTTTTGAAATATACAAGCTGTTCTAAAAACCATAGTATAGTGTAAAGACATGAAATAAACAATACTACTAATAGAGAGGCTGAGATAGGAGAAGCAAGATTTCAAGACCCTTATGTTGTAAGACACTGTCACAAACAAACAAGCTGAAAGTGTATATAGATTGTACAATGTTAGACCTATTTCTCCAATTATCAAATTAGAGAGACCATTGGATGACAATCAACAAATTTCTAATTCCTCATATTATTGGATTTCAATCGATTAGGACATGTTGGTAATATTAATTTTCATATTAATATATTAAGAAAAAGTAGGAGCTGGAGAGATGGCTCAGTGGGTAAGAGCACTGACTGCTCTCCCGAAGGTCATGAGTTCAAATCCCAGCAAGCACATGGTGGCTTACAACCACCCATAATGAGATCTGATGCTACAGTGTACTTATAATAAATAAATAAAGAATAAAAAAAAAGTTTAACCTCTGAACCATCTCTCCAGCCCACAGTAAACTTTAAAAAAAAAAAAAGAAAGAAAGAAAGAAAGAAAAAGTAATTGTCACTTCCTGTTGTTTTTGTTTTAAGAGGTAGAATTAGGTTTGTGTGGATTTGTTGAAAAATTACCTTCTTGCTTCTTCTAGGATGTACTTTTGCTCATTATGTTGATGTGTTCCATTTGTAGGGCTGCATTTATGGAAAGATATTGTGTAAATTTTGTTTTGTCATGGAATATCTTGTTTTCTCCATCTATGGTAATTGAGAGTTTTGCTGGGTATAGTAGCCTGGGCTGGCATTTGTGTTCTTGTAGGGTCTGTATGACATCTGACCAGGATCTTCTAGCTTTCATAGTCTCTGGTGGGAAGTCTGGTATAATTCTGATAGGCCTGCCTTTATATGTTACTTGACTGTTTTCCCTTACTGCTTTTAAAATTCTTTCCTTGTTTAGTGCATTTGGTGTTTTTATTATTATGTGTTGGGAGGAATTTCTTTTCTGGCCCAGTCTATTTGGAATTCTATGGGCTTCTTGTATGTTCATGGACATCTCTTTCTTTAGGTTAAGGAAGTTTTGTTTCTATAATTTTGTTGAAGATATTTACTGGCCCATTACACTGGGAGTCTTCACTCTCTTCTATACCTATTATCCTTAGGTTTGGTCTTCTCATTGCGTCCTGGATTTCCTGGACGTTTTAGGTTAGGAGCTTTTTGCTTTTTGCATTTTCTTTGACTGTTGTGTCAATGTTTTTCTATGGTGTCTTCTGCCCGAGATTCTCTCTTCTATCTCTTGTATTCTGTTGGTGATGCTTGCATCTATGACTCTTGATTTCTTTCCTAGGTTTTGTATGGCCAGGGTTGTCTCTCTTTCTGTTTTCTTTATTGTTTCTATTTCCATTTTTAGATTCTGGATGGTTTTGCTCATTTCCTTCACCTGTTTGATTGTGTTTTCCTGTAGTTCTTTAAGGGATTTTTGTGTTTCCTCTTGAAGGGCTTCTAGCTGTTTACCTGTGTTCTCTTGTATCTCTTTGAGGGTGCTATTTATGACTTTCTTAAAGTCCTATATCATCACCATGAGAAGTGATTTTATATCTGAATCTTGCTTTTCCGGTGTAATGGTGTGTCCAGGACTTGCTATGGTGGAAGGGTTCTGATGATGCCAAGTGACCTTGGTTTGTGTTGTTTATTTTCTTACGATTGCCAGTCCTGGTTGTGTCAGAACTCCTCAGAGTCAAGCTGTCTATGTGATCCTGTGATTCTGGGATCCTGTGAACCTGGGCTTGTTAGATTACCTGGGAGTGGGGCTTCCTCTATGTGTTGTAGGACTGGCTGCGGAGCTTGTGCTCATGGTCTGTTCAGGACACCATCCCAGACAGACCGGAAGGAACCCGAGTCACTGGGCTGGCAGCGTTCCTGTGTGCCTTGTCCCGCTGGTCCCAGTTACTCCCAGTGTTGGGACAGATGTTGGTTCCTCCTCACCTCTGATCCTGGGTGTGTCAGAGCACCTGGGAGTGGAGCTTTCTCTGGGTGTTGTAGGCAAGCTCTTTCTTTCTTTCTTTCTTTTTCTTTAGCTCTTTCTTCTTTCTCTGTATTTTTTCATGCTGACAGGCACTAATGTGACAGTCTTCTGGACTGACATTTATTGCACATAAATGTCTTAGAAGTAGACCATAGTAATTCATTCTAATAAAACGAGGCAACTTACTCTCTTAATTTTCTAAACTTAAACATAGCAACTCTCACACTAAAAGCACATAAAAGCATATAAAATTTAATTTAAATCTTTTTCAAGAGCCATGCATCATTTCCAAATTTTTTTTTTTTCGAGACAGGGTTTCTCTGTGTAGCCCTGGCTGTCCTGGAACTCACTCCATAGACCAGGCTGGCCTTGAATTCAGAAATCCTCCTGCCTCTGCCTCCCAAGTGCTGGGATTAGAGGCATGCGCCACCACTGCCCAGCTTCAAAATATTTTTAACATTAGTTTGAAAACAACAAGTAAATAAGAAACTGACCTCAGGTCCTGAATTTATGGTCAGGAAGCTTTCTACAGCAGTCAGAGTACCTAAAGAAATAAGAGAATGTTAAAGGTAAAACCAAATGAAACCTAGATTATCTAACCAGGACAAGTAATTAAACTATGCCAATTCAGATGGGGGCATTTTTATTAAGCTTACAGTTAAAAAAAATTCAGAAAATCTTCACAGACAACAATTTTATTATGTTTTTATCCAGAAAGCAAGACACAATGAAGGCAGGCCAAGTGAGCTCTCAGAAAGAGTTTAGCATAACTAACTGGCAGTGCTGATAAGCACTCCTGAGTATTTAAACTATCAGAGCTAAGAGTCTTCTCTAGAAAGACAACAGCTCAGCCTCCTCATCCTGGGCCTCCTCATCCTGGGCCTCCTCATCCTTATCCTGGGCCTCCTCATCCTGGGCCTCCTCATCCTCATCCTGGGCCTCTTCATCCTGGAAGGAAGTCACAGCACTCAGAGGAAGGATGCTGCCTTACCACAATCGCTTTCAAGGGCTTCTCAGGAACAACTGAAATTTACTACAAATGTTCAGAAAAAAAAACACTCAACACTCCTTGTGGTGCCTTAAACACGGGCTGGGAATGGGGCTCAGTGGTAGAGCTCTTGTCTAACATGTGCAAGGCCCTAAGTTCAAATCCCAGCACCACAAAAAAAAAAAAAAAAAAAAAAAACCCAAACCAAATAAACAAAACAATACTTAAAGCTGTTTAAACAAATATAACACGGCTAGGGATGCAGCTCAAGGTAACAATAGTGCTGGCCCAGTCATGCTGGCGAAACCCACAAAGCTCCCTGTGGACCAGTCATTACCATTCATCTGTTTTCTGGTGTACAGCACTCCTAGATCTGCTGGGATGGAGTCAAAGCCACTGCTTCCAATGATGTAAACCCCCTTCTCTGCAGCTTTCTCATGATACTTCGCATGCATTAGTTCCAGAAACTAAAAAACCAGGACAGAAATGTCAGTTTATGGAAACATCTAGACCAATATTAAATGATTTATCTTAAAGACGAAGCCACTGAACTGGAAATGCCAACCAATGTGGCCCTACAACACAATATTAACTGTCAGGTAGTTTTCAGTTGTGTGACAAATACCAACCCCAAGCCACAATGTGACAAAGCACAGCATGAATGTAAGTCTGTGTGAGGGTGTGAATTACATACAGTTGTGAGCCACCATTGTGGTTGCTAGGAATTGAACTTAGAACCTCTGAAAGAGCTGCCAGTGCTCTTAACCACTGAGCCATCTCTCCAGCCCCAGATATGTTTTAAAAGAGTTATTAAAAATAAATCTTTTTATTTATTTATTTATCATTTATTTATTATAAGTACACTGTAGGTATCTTTGGACACACCAGAAGAGGGCATCAGATCTCATTACAGGTGGTTGTGAGTCACCATGTGGTTGCTGGGATTTGAACTTAAAAGCCCCCTAAAAGAGTTATTATAAGGTTTTTAGCATAGTATTTGGCAAATGGCAAGCACTAAATAAATATAACCATTTAAAAATATCACTATATAAGGCTGGAGAGATGGCTCAGCGGGTAAGAGCACTGACTGCTCTTCCGAAGGTCCTGAGTTCAGATCCCAGTAACCACATGGTGGCTCACAACCACCTGTAATGAGATCTGATGCTGTCTTCTGGTGAGTCTGAAGACTGCTACAGTGTATTACACCAGAGTGAGCGGGACTGGCAGAGGTCCTGAGTTCAATTCCCAGCAGCCACAAACATGATGGCCATCTGTACTGCTACAGTGTACTCATACACATAAAATAAATAAAATAAATCTAAAAAAAAAAACCAAAAAAAAAATTACTGTATAATGTATGCATTATTTGCTAGAGTGCTGGGGATGATCTTGGGGTCTACCATTTAACCTATCTTGTTGCCCCCTCCCCTCTCCTTCAGCTCAGCCATGGACTCTGGCAGCCTGTGGGGCTAAAACAATAGCCCTCTACAAACTGACAGTTCGCCTTTGAAGAGGAGCTGCCTGGAAGTCACACTGAGAACACGCCTACCTGCCTGGGGACTTTGCGTTGCTGGAGACTCTGGCGTCTAAGGTCTGCTGCAGTGTTTATGTTATGCAAATATCTTGTACCTGGAGATTTGGTTTCATTTTTCCCTCTGCCTATATATTCTCAAAATATTTCTAAGTAAAGTGAAGCTACTTGGCCTCCATGTTCTCTTGTTTCTTGTGTTCTCTTGTTTCTTGGCCCTTTATGTTTCCAGGTCCTTTAAAACCTCTGCCTGAGGGAACCCAGGTTCATGGAGCTGCAGGACGGCTCTACTCACTATCTCATTTAATGCTTTTAAGTTGAAAGGAATTTTTTTTCTCTCTCTTTTTTTTTTCCTGAAATCAACCTTTACTGTATAGCCCTCGATGGCCTCATACTCAATATGTAGACTAGGCTGGTCTTGAACTCACAGAAAGCCTGTTTCCTTTGGATTTTGTTGTTTTGAGTCAGGATCTCTTGAAGCCCATGTTAGGCTTGAATAGAATATCCTTGAACATCTTACCCGCCTACCTCCACATCCAGAGCTCTAGAGCATAGGCATGTGCCATCACGGCCTGTTTATGCAGTACTGTGAATGGAGCCTAGGGTCTTGGGAAGGTGTGCCGGTTTGAATGTGCTTGTCCCAAGGGAAGTGGCATTGTGAGGGGGTATGGCCTTGTTGGAGTAGGTGTGTCACTTGTGGGGGTAAGCTTTGCCTTCCCAGGTGCAGGTTCCGCCCAGGGCAGAAGTGAGCCTCCTGTTAGCTGCCTGTGGAAGACAGTCCCCTTCTGCTGCCTGCGGATCGAGTTGTAGAACTCTCAACTCCTTCTCCAGCACCATGTCTACCTGCATGCTGCCATGCTTCCCACCATGATGATAATGGACTGAACCTTTATAACTGTTAAGCCAGCCCCAATTAAATGTTGTCCTTTATAAATGTTACCTTGGTCATAGTGTCTCTTCACAGCGATGGAAACCCCAAGACAGCATACTAACCAAGCATTCTACCAAGCATTCTACTAATCCCAGCCCCCCAAGTTGAGGGGACTTCACATTTATTTTTCTGTAATGTTGTAACAGTACCTAGTTTTAAAAAGGGAACTTATAATCGAAAAGTTACTAAGAGAGTCTGAGAATTACAACATACTGCTCTAATAATTAAGCTTACAGTATTCAGTAACTATAAAAAACCAGCAGATCAACACACAAAGGAAATAACAATAGAACATTTCAAGAAAACTGAAGCTAAGATCTTACTAGTGCTCTCCCTCAAGCTAGGAATAGACTACCATGAAAACACCATCTCTGAAGTTGAGCTGTCAACTTGAACATGTCTACAGAATGGTCCTGAATATGCTTGCACTTCACAAAAAATTCAAATATGGGTAATTTTGTTTTCTTCTTTTTGATTTACATACCTGAGGTTCCCCACAGATGTCAATACAACTTGTTCCATTTTCAATACATGCTTTTACTACAGGTTCTCCATAAAATCGGTACTAGGGAAATAAAGAAAACCAATGTGTTATTCCTACTTCAGAAGCTTAACTGAATCAAAGACCATTTTACAGCGGGGAAAATGGCTCAGTGGGTAAGTGCCTGCCAAACATGCATTAGGACTTGAGTTCAGATCCCTAGAAGCCATGCAAAGAGCCTGGCATAGTACTGAATGCAATCCATAACATATGTGCATATGCCAGGGCTCCTATGGAGAAATGAAAGGTGACATGCCAATAGCTACCCTGGTATATGTAGGGGCAAGAGAGAGACTCTGCTTCAAACAAGGTCTGATCCCAAATCCCAAGGTTGTTCTCTGGCCATATGTGTACCACAATAAACACACACACACACACACACACACACACACACACACACACACACAGGATTTCACAAGCAACATGCTACTTTACTCTTAGAAGTACAGTCTTAAATTATCAAAAAGCCAAATGCTGAGCTGATCAGATAGTTTAGCAGGTAAAAGCACCAGCTATCAATCTAAGACCCTGAGTTCAATCCTGGTGACCCACATAGGGAGACAGAATTGACTTCTTAAATTGTTCTCTAACCTACACAGAGAGAGAGAAAAAGTTAACATAGCACAAGGATAAACTGAAAAAATAAGGCAACTGTACTGTGGGCCTCTCACTGTACTTAAAGGCACCATGGCACCACAAGTATGCACGCTCATCTCTAACTAAAGACAAAGGGCAAAGCTTCACAGAAAAGATCATTTCTTTTTTAAAAAAGATTTATTTAGCCGGGCAGTGGTGGCACACGCCTTTAATCCCAGCACTTGGGAGGAAGAGGCAGGCGGATTTCTGAGTTCGAGCCCAGCCTGGTCTACAGAGTGAGTTCCAGGACAGCCGGAGCTATACAAAGAAACCCTGTCTTGAAAAAAAATAAAACAAAAAAAACAGAAAAACAAAAACAGTAACAACAAAAAGATTCATTTATTATTATATGTAAGTACACTGTAGCTGTCTTCAGACACACCAGAAGAGGGCATCAGATCTCAATACATCTCATGGTTGTGAGCCACCATGTGGTTGTTGGGATTTGAACTCAGGACCTTCAGGAGAGCAGTCAGTGTTCTCAACCTCTGAGCCATCTCTCCAGCCCAAGAAATAATTTATTGAATTAGATCCAAAAGAAAAAGGATTTCTAAGGAAAAAGAAAATAAATAAAAGCAAAAGTATATGCAGATATCAGAAAGGAGAGTTGTTGTTATTACTGACAGCTCAAGCCGGCTAAGCCAGAAGAAGTAAGAAATGAGTCTGGAAAGAAACACAGAGGTCAGATAAGGAAGGACAAAGAGGGTCAGGTTAGCAGTTCCAACTGGAAAGTTTTAAAGAGGACACACACACACACACACACACACACACACACAAACACAGGGAGGAGGGGGAGAGAGAGATCGACCTGGGAGCACTCCCTTTGCCAGGTTGCTCGAATGACCACGTGAGAGCAGGTACCCAGCGCTCACATTTTTTATCATCTGTGATTAACATCTCTCTACACAGTTTTCGAATTTGAAAGCTGGAAGTGTTCTTTCAAAGCCCCCTCCCCTGTAAGCCAGCAAGTTTCACAAATCTATCTCCTAAAGAATTTGTCAAGTCCATATTATATTGCCTTTCACCTAACTTTCTACACAAACCCCCCAATCACTTCACAGTAACAAATCCAGCCTAATTTCCAAAGAAACATCCAACTCTTGTTTTAACATAAGAGCGGAATCCAGCCTCTCCCTCTGTCCCACTTACAGTGGCTGTCTACTCAGATTCCACCAGCTCACAAGTGCCTACATTAGACAGTCTGGACACTGAAGTCCAAGCTTACCTCCCCACAGTTATTGTGTCATGCCACAGCTCTTAGTTCTCATGTTCCTGCAGTCCTAAAGATGTAATGTCACACCCAGTGGTGTCTGCTTCTACCACCTCCATCAACCTCCTCGTACCCTGCTTCTGATGGGCTGGCTCCCGACACCTGCAGCTTGTCTGAGCTGGTGAGACACAACTCTACCCACAAGCCCCCAAATTCTAATGAGCATTAATAACCACTTAAAAAGAGAGTAGGTTCTTATACAAAGTGCATATTTTCCTTTTTGCCACAACACATCCTCCTCTCCCTGTTTTGTCACACAGCCACTTATCCATTGTCACACAGCCACTTATCCACTGGTTAATCTGGGAAATATCCCACTAACTTATCCCTATTTTATTACGCTGCAAACAATTTCCTTTACTGGGACTGAAGAGATTGTTCAGTGGTTAGAACACTTGCTGTTCTTTCAGAGGACTTAATTCAGTCCCCAGCACCCACATCATTCAGCTTTCCACTGCCTGTAACCACAGCTCCAAGGGATCTGACACCTTCTCCTGGTCTCTCCAAGACACTGCACAGAGATGGTATACATACACGTATACATAAATAAAAATAAAATTATAAAATTTTTTCTGTTATTTCCCTGAGCTTGTACAAGGCATTCAGAGTCTCAGAGTAATAATCTCTGAACTCAAATCAGTTCTCCACACTCCATGTTCTAAGCCCATGGGCTCCCAGCTAGGTGTACCTCCACCAAGGGTATAGAAAGTGACAGTAAAAATGAGAACTTTTACTCATGCTAATTCCGGGTATAAAAGAATTATTAATCCTTGAAGTGTAGATTAACTCCTTGGGTGTCAAGTGGTCAAGCACCAAATACAGTATACAAGGGGTACTCTCTCAGTAGCTCAGAGAGTCCCACGACACAAAAGGGCCGCCATGATAGTGTCATTCATTGAGCTATTGTCCCCTACTGCTGAATAACTTAAAAATGAAATCAGATTTCCAATGTCACTTGATCACATTTAAAAGAAATCCAAACCCTAACCACAGCCTATACGACTCCACGTGACTTAGCTCCTGAATATCTCAGCCTCTCTCCTGTTTCTGCCTGGCCACCAGCCTCAGCCATATGACCTTCTTCCATTTTCTTCAGGCTTGCCAAGCACAGTCTCATCTAGAACCTTTGTACCCACTCTCCACAGAGCAGGGTTCTCCTTAACTGTCACGCAGTTTACACTCTCCCTTTATTCTCATCTCGGTTCAATGCCAATGCCTTAGAGACATTTCTTGAGAGAGAATGAGAGCTGGTTGCACATGCCCTTCATCCCAGCACTCAGGAGGCAGAGGCAAGTGGATCTCTGAGTTCAAGGCCAGCCTGGTCTATAGAGGGAGTTCCAGGACAGCCAGGGCTACATGGAGAGGAGAGGAGGGAAGAGAAAAGGAAAGGAAAGGAGAGGAGAAGGGAGGGGATGGGAGGGAGAGAGGAAGAGAGAGAGAGAGAGAGAAAGAGGGAGAGAGGAGAGAGAAACTAGTGTGCCAATACCTATATCTGTTCATTTATTTGACTTATTATATTTCTATATGCCCCACAAAAATGTAAACTCCATATATAATTTCTATTCACAATATTCATAATATTCTGTTTACAATAAAAGAATAAATAAGTCTGCTTTTAGCTTCTACCTCTTCTACCCTTTAGAATATCTATATAATTATATGAGTAAAGCATAGAAGCTGGTATGTAAATGCAAACGTTAAAAAATCTAAAGTGACTTTTATTTATTGTATGTGGGAGTGTGTGTGCATGTATGTGTGCATGTGTGTGCATGCATGTGCGTACCCATGCTATGGAGCAAGTGTGCAGATAACAGGACACCTTTTGGGGATCAGTTCTCCCCTTCTACTGTATGGGTCTTGGAAACTGAACAAAAGTTGTCAGGTTGCAGGGCAATGCCCTTACCCATTGACCCATCTTTCTAGCTCATCAAACTTTTATTTTATTTTCACATTAAAGAGGGGGGTGCAGGGTAGGGGGTGCCAATCAGCACATTCTCTGAATACAGAGTCTCAAAGACCCATCACTATTTTGGAAGGCTTGTCATATGAATGAAAAGACTTCCCTGTGGCATGCAGGCCTTCAAGTCGTCCTCCACCCTTTCATCCCTCTGGAATGTAAAGTAGCAGCAATTGTTAGACAAGAATGGATTGTCTGTTCTGACACAGAGAAGGACTGACTACTTACAGGTCCTACGCAATTGAGGACAAGAGTTGCCTGTTTAGCCATTTCATCAAGCGAGGCTGGGTTACTGATATCACAGATTATTACTCCAACTTCAGACGATAGTGTTGCTCTTCCTAAAGTTAAAAAAAAAAAATCATTTCATTCGAGTCCAAGTCAACATGAGACCTCCTAGATCACCTTCTTATACTGATCAGTGACGGCAAGTTTACACTGAAGACTTTCAACCATGAAAACTTTATAATCTGTTTACATGCCGAGTGGATGCCTGTTCTGACTTCCTTTCCATCAAGATATCTCTGTTACAAAAACAGCTACTAAACAACTACATCTGACCCAATTATAGACAGTGGGAGGCGACGGTCAGCACTCAACACCATGAGAATTAGAGAGGACTTGGAGGCCAATTCACTTTTTAATATTTTTAAAGGATGATTATTTTACTAAATTGTATGGACGCACGTGTATGTGGGGGGGGGGGCACTCGTGCACGGGGTTGCCCAAGGAGAGCAGAGGTAGCAGATCTTCCCTGAAGCTGGAGCTACCTGGAGCTGTCAGTCACCCAACGTGGGTTCTAGGACCCTCAGCCAGAGCAGTACATGTTCTTAACTGCTGAGGCATCTCTCCAGCCCTGTGATTTCATTTTTAAGTAGTCCAGCCTATACAAAATCATCCAAGCTTATAAGGAAGTAACTGGAACTAATTGACCCAGTAGAGCCACGCAAGTGTCCACTGATCAAGGCACTCTCTGCAAAGCTGCCTAGTTTGGACAGCGTAGAGGGTAAGGAGTTAGGCTATAATTACACAGCAGTGGTTCTCCACCTTCCCAGCACTGCGACCCTTTAATCCAGTTCCTCGTGTTGTACTGACCCCCCCAATCATACAAATTATTTTCGTCGATAATTTATAGCTGTAATTGGTGCTGTTGTCAATCATAATCTAAGTAGCCGTGTTTTCTGATGGTCTTAGGTGACCCCTGGGAAACGGTCATTCGACCTTCAGGGGGCCTGAAATCCACAGGTTGAGAACCAGTGCTTTTTTCCTCTCACGGAGAGGAAAATAAAAGGAACACTGTATTTTAATAATGGCCTGCTTTCCAGAAAACAACACATGTCCAAAGCTTCTTTGTCAAGGTTTTGTGTGTTAGCAGTGGCAGCATCAAGAGTCACAGGAGAGCTAGGCGGTAGTGGTGCACACCTTCAGAAACACTGTCTCGAAAAACCAAAAAAAAAAAAAAAAAAAAGACTTACAGGATAATCCAGAGTTTCCTCGATATCTTCTAACCACAAAACAAAAGGCTATGTTCTCAGTCCCACCAAGGCTCTGTGCGGAACCATAAAACTGAATAGAAATAAGTCAGAACAAGTTCAACTTGTCCTGTGTGGTGATTTAGTTGCCAAACTCCAAGGCTAAGGGGTTCTAAGTCAGGTGCTTCCCCAAAGCAGAAAGGTTAGTGGTGGTGGTGGTGGTGGTGTTTCGTGTATTTCCCTAGCGTGGAAAATACTACTCAATCTATATGTTGACTAGAAGCTGAAAGAATAAGTAAACACCCAAAACTTAGAAAAAAAGTCCACATTTTTAAAATGAAGAATAAGATGATTGGAGTGAGGGTGGTGGTGCTAATGTCAGCATTTGAGAAGAGGCATGGGGATCAGTAAGTAGGTCCAGGCCAGTCCACACTGCATCAAGCAATTAAAGTGAGAACTGCTGGAGGATTTCGACACGCAAAAACCACAAACTAACCCCCCCCCCCAAAAAAACATACAAAATCAAAAAAATTAAAAATCAAGCAGCTAGTGGGGGTAACTCAGAAGCACAGTGTACACGCTTATCACGTCCAGACGTGCGGAGCTAAATCCGTATCACCGAACCACAAAAATTAGGTGCACTACAATGCTGTTAGTACAACTCAGCTTTCTTTCCTGTCCCCAAATACAAACTACAAGGGACCTCCGAGAAATCTGGATCTTATCTCCCTTTCCCCCCAAGAACCCTCCAAACCCGTCAGAACGACAGAGACTGACTGAGGAGCTACCAAAGTTCTGGGCTCTGCCGACAGTGCGGCTCCCCAAACTGGGAGGGGGGAGAAAAGCCTTTTCATTCTCTCTCTCTCTCTCTTTTTTTTAATTTAGGGACGGAACAAGGCCCGGCCGGGCGAGGCGTCCGGTCCTGCGGCAGGGCTCGGTGCAGGCGCACGCGGGGGAGAAGCCCCTCGGCGACCCTGCGCCCGACCGGCTCCGGCCCTGCCCACCCCGCCGCCGCGTTACCCAGCTTCACGGCGGCCTTCTCCAGCACTTGCTGCAGCTTCTCCTTGGAGCGGCCCGCCACGGCCCAGGGCAGGCGGGAGCTCTGCTCCGAGGCTATCTGCTCCCGGGCCACCTCCTCCGTCACGAACTGGCCGGTGAAGCCAGAGGCGCCGAACACCACCAGACGGAAAGGCCTCTGCTCCGTCGCCATGACGAGCCCACAGCGAGCCGCAGCCCGGGGCGGGCTAAGTCCACCGCGCCTGCGCCTCGGGCCGGGACCCCAGTACCGGGCGCAGCAACCGCCGCTGTCCTGGCCGCCGTCGGCGCGGCTCCAGCGCCCGGCTCCCTTCAGCCCACGCGCGGGCCACGCCCACGGCCACGCCCACGCCTCCTCGCGACCCCGCCGTCGCGCAGCGTCCCGGTGCTGCGGCGTCTCCTCCGGCTCGGGCTGTACGTCCGCCTCCTCGCTGGCTGACAGGAGCGGCCGGCGGCCCATGCTGCCCGCGGCCCGGCGACCCGCGTCGATCTGGCCGCCCGAGGCATCGCGTCCTCTCGGTCCTCACCCAGAAGCAGGACCAGGGCGGACCGGTTATTCCCGTTTCTCCGGGGGCGGGTTGCGAAAAGAAATGGCCCGGGGGGCTGGGGGCGGGGGATGGCGGGGATGGGAGATCGCCCACACCGAGAACTGGAGCTTGGAAGCCGGTGTGCCCGGCGTGTTTGGAAGCCCCGGTGGAGGCGGAGGTGAAGCTTATTAGGAACGCTGGTGACCGGGGCTGAGTCCCCTGGACTGTCTGTCTGTCATCAGCCTTTCTGATGGTGAATTTGTCAGAGACCATTGCTTTGGATTAGGTTTCCTTTAAAAAAAAAAAAATTAAAAAAAAAACAAAAAAAACATTTGTTTATGCGCCTGTATGTCTTGTCTGTGCACACACGCGTGCCACGGGAGCCAGAGGAGAACTAGTCTAGGGATCAAATTCATGATGTCAGGCTCAGCAGTAAGGGCTTGTGCCTCCTGAGCTATTCTGGGAGCTACCACAGACCAAACCTAATCCTGCTAATTGAGACATATTATAGATAGCAAAATGCCCGTGGGGATGCAGCAGCTGGGCCAGAGTATTTAAATGACTGGTACCCAACCAAGCCACTCATTTTGCCTCATTGGTTTTTGTTTTGTTTTGTTTTGTTTTCTGTAAATAACACTTGACTTTAATGCTGTTCTGGATTTCTTAGACCTAGTTCTGGTTTTGAGGGCTGCCCAAATTGCTGACTGTTGTTGAGTAGTTTTTGTTTGTTTGTTTGTCTTAAACTTGCTTAGAGTTTTGTTGTTGCTTTTGTTTCCAGACAGTTTCTCTAGGCTTCAGAATCTGGGTCCTCCTGCATCAGTCTCCTGTGTCTTGGAATTACAAGCCTTCCACCCCACTCCTTTTGTTTTAATTTTTGAGACGGGGTTTCTCTTTATTAACAACTCTTGTGAGTGTCCTGGAACTCTCCTAGACCAGGCTGGCCTCCGGCTCACAGAGATCCACCCTCCTCTGCCTCCTGAGTGCTGGCCCAGCTTCACCGGCCATTTTTTAATGCTCTAGTTGGTTTTCTCTCACTATCAAGAAATTCTTGGGGGATGGAAAGATGGTTCCATAGTTAGGCACACTGGAAGCTCTTCCAGAGAACCCAGGTTCGATTCCTAGCACCCACAAGGCAACTCACAACCTTCTGTAGCTCCAGTTCCAGGGGATCTAATGCCCTCTTCTGGCTTCCTCTGGTACCAGGTACTTACATGATGCACAGAAGTACACACAGGCAAAACACACACACACACACACACACACACACACACACACAACAAAACAATATAAAGAAAATATCTGGTAAGTTAACTTACAGAGAACAAGCTTGCTCTGGTTTGCAGTGTCTTTCCAGTCTTTGATCAGATGTGCCTGTTGCTTAGGTCTCTAAGCCTCTGGTAGTCTTTCTGGATGTCAGTGACTTGACTTCAAGGCAGAGCAAATTACTCTTCTTTTTTTAAATAAAAAAAAATCTATCTATTTATTTATTTATTATATCTAAATACACTGTAGTTGTCTTCAGATGCACCAGAAGAGGGCATCAGATCTCATTATGGATGGTTGTGAGCCACCATGTGGTTGCTGGGATTTGAACTCAGGACCTTTGGAAGAGCAGTCAGTGCTCTTAACCACCTAGCCATCTCTTCAGCCCTAAATTACTCTTATTTTTTAATAATTTATTTTATTTTATGTGCATTGGTGTGAGGGGGTCAGCACCCCTGGAGCTGGAGTTACAGACAGTTGTGAGCTGCCATGTGGGTGCTGGAAATTGAACCTAGGTCCTTTGGAAGAACAACCAGTAGCTCTTAACCACTGAGCCATCTCTCCATCCCCCACAAACTACTCTTTTCATGGCCAAGAAGCAAAGGTAGAAGGGGATGGCTGCCACATTCTCCCTTGTAGTCATTTCCCCAGTGATTTAAGGACTTCACAGTAGCCCCAGCAAAGCTTCCACTTACCCCCAACAGTAATCTCCCTTAACCTCAGGGCCCAGACCTAACACGGAGACACCAACCTGCCACGGACTGGGAGCCCTTGCTCCGAGGGGTGATGAAAGTTCTGGCCAGATGAGCAAGAGATTTGGCAGTGACAGACAGACACAACACAAGAAGTGTGTTATCTGAATGTATTTTCACAAAATAAGACTCAGGCTTATATAGTATACAGAAACAGGGCGAATGTCAGGGATCACGTAGGCAGGTAGCAGTCACAAAGTCAGTAAAATCGAAGAGCCAGGTGTAAATGATTCCTTTGGAAGAACAATCGTGCTCTTTCCCGCTGGGCTATCTTGGCAGCCCTAAGCAAACTCTCTTGTGGTCAGCAGCAAGTAAGCACCAGGAGGTCCCATTCTAGCAACTCCTGAGAATGGTCTGGCTTGTAACGCAAACATTAGTTCACGAAGCTTTTCGACTACTCTCTAGTTTGTAAAGCAATCCTGCCTTGTGTGGTACTGCTCTTAGAGTTCTAACCATGTTTACAGATAGCAATAGTGTTTGACTACTGTCTCTAACTCTGGAGACACCCTGTCTGATAAGGCAGCTTCCTTGTGGGAATTAGTAGGCAATAATGCCTGACCTTTATTGCTAATTCTAGGGACTCCCTGTCTGCTAAGGCAGCTTGCCTTATAAAAATTCCAAGCTAATAACAGCTAGGAAATCAGTTAGGATCATTGTGGAGGCCAGGAAACAATGTTAAATCTCAGCTTTAGCTATAACAAAATATTTCTTAGGGCACCTTTATGCCTGAACAAAGAAAGCATGTAGATTTCTCCACAGACTTTAGCAGAGATCAATCTGGAACACGTTAGGAGATGTTAGCAAACAGCCACCTCAGGCGACTGGCTCACTGTGACTGGCTCACTGTGAAGC
>JADRCD010237227.1:0-13074 GCA_019843815.1 Montemys delectorum | reverse complement strand
TTTTTTTTTTTTTTTTTTTTTTTTTTTTTTTTTTTATAAAACTCAGGATACAAGCCAAGTGATGCCACCACCTACCAAGAGCTGGGCTCTCCCCCCTTGATCACTAATTGAGAAAATGCCTTATGGATGGATCTCTTGGAGACATTTCCTCAACTGAGGCTCCTTCCTCTCTGATGACTCTAACTTGCGTCAAGTTGACACACAACACCAGCCAGTACAGGAGGTGACAGAACTGTGGGAGAGAGGAGCGTTAGAAGAGGTGGATAACGAAGTCTTGGCTCCAGCTCCTTGTTACTGCTTTTTTGGCTTTCAATGAGTGAGCAAATCCATGCTAACATGCTCTTCGATATGAAGTTCGCCTCACCAAAGACACAGAAACAGAGGCCTAGTCAGTCCCAACCTCTGAAAATGAGCCAAATCATTCTGCCCAGGGGCTGTGCAATTAGTCCCCTCTCCTCTTGTCACGAGGTATGTTTCTGCCTTGCTGTTAACAAACACTCATTGGCAGTTCTCCCTCCTGACCTCTGCATACCTATTCTCTTCCAGAGATTGTGTCAGCATTAGAAATAAAAATCAAATGAGACACAGCTCCCTAATCTCTGGAAGCTCATGACCTTGTTTAAGCAGACAGGCAAGGAAAGTCAATAGTTTTAGTAAGTGGGTAACTTGGTGTTCCAATGTATAGCAGTAATGGAAGCTACATAATGCAGAGACTCCAAGTCACATGCTTTGAGGGAGTCATCCCTGTAGATACAGTTAAACAGGACTCTTTAGTAAGACATTAGTAAGAGTTTCTAATATGTTACTGAATCTTCCAAAGAAACTCCTTTACCACAGATCGCTTGTTCATTGGAGCATATCTAATGTATTGTTCTTCATGGTGCATCACTAAGAAGGGCTGACATAGGGTTTAGCTTTTGCTTTGGTCTTTTTAATCTAGTAGGGGAAATTATTTATATTTAGTTGAGTGGGGGCTTTCTCTTAAATGCATGCAGCTTTCAATGTCTGATTTTTAGTCTTACAGCCAAGTATGGATGCAGAGTTAGAGTGGTTTGCTATGTTAATGATTGATGAACTGATCAATCTTAACTGGATCAACTGATATTCTGGAAGAGACAGACTGCCTTGCCGTCCTCTCAGTTATTGGCTACTTAACACTTCCTGCTCAAATAAATACTTAGTTAACAAAGTACAGAGTCTGTCCCCAACCTCAGTGCTTTTAAGTAAACAGCTATGGACGCATCTTTGCTAAAGGTAGTTGCAGGCAAGAAGTTACTCAGGACCTAACCTCCATGATACACTGATCAAACGTCTGTTAAGTACAGCACTTGAAGGCTGAAGGCTAATGCTTGGGTGTCACCATTATGGAATATCTGATCTTATTCTGGTGTCTCTCCTCACAATTTGGCTTTGAATAAAAGCATCCGAGAGAAAACTGTTGCCTCCATCTCTCCTTCCCTCCTTCCTTCCTTCTCTCCCTCTCTTCTTCATTCACTCCCTCCCTTCCTCCTTCCCTCTCTCCCCTTGTGTCGGTGTTGTATCTCTGTCTCTGTCTCCCTCCCTCTCTCCCCTTGTGTCTGTGTTGTATCTCTGTGTCTCTGTCTCCCTCCCTCTCTCTCCCGTCCTGTCTCTCCCTCCCCGTGTCTCTCTTCTTGTGTGTGTCTCTCTTTTGTTTTCTCCCTCCTGCCTTCCTTCCCTCCCCTGTGTCTCTCTCCTTGTGTGTCTTCCTCTCTGTCTCTCTCCTTTGAGCGCTCTCTCCCTTCCTCCCTCCCTCCTTCCCTTCCTCCTCTCACCTTCTCACTCTCCCTGGCAAGCACCCACTCCTTAACCTATAACGGGACCTACACAGATTACTCTCTCTCTCCCAGATAACTTTGCTTCTGTTTTCTTTGTTCGAGATAGGATCTCATTGTAACTGCAAACTCCCCGTACCCCTTCTGCCTTAGCCATCCTCCGAAACATTGGAATTATGGGTGTGTGTTACCACATATGGTCCCAAAATAATTCTTCCCACCTGTTCTCTATTCTGCAGAACATGGTGATGGTAGAGATTGGGGCCATGGAAGATATAGTTTCATGGTTTATGAACCTTTGAAAATGTTTCTGAAACTTTTTTGTTTTTTTAAAGAAAAGAAGGGTTAGGAGAAATGACTCAACCAATAAAGCGCTTGCCACGCAAACCTGAGAACCTGAACTCACCTCAATACCAACATAAAAAGCCGGGCTTGGGGCAGGGAGTAGAGCAAGGAGGATCCCGGGGCTTGACTGCCAGACGGTCTAACCAAATCAGTGTGCTCCAAGTTCATCGAGAGGCTTTGTCTCAAAAAATAAGGTGGCAAACAAATGAGAAAAACTCCTGACCACTGATCTTTGGCTTGCCACCCCGTTCCCCGCCCCCCCCAAACACATCTCTGCACCTCACAAGTGTACATACACGTACACATGTACACATGTAAACTATTATAGACTCATGGTTTTTCATGGCTATTTATTGAAGACTTAATATTGCTAAAAAAAGATTTAACTCTGACCTCATTTTCAACACCTCACAGCAAAAATCAAGATATAGAATTATCCATGCACTAAATAAACGTTGTGACCTAGAAAAACAGCCTTTGTTCTTTCTTCCTTTGTGTTTGTGTGGAGCTGAATTTAATAGTGCTAATTGTGTGCTAGCAGATAGACTACATACTTCACCCAATTTCATGTGATACACAGAATGACTTTATGCAGCAAGTACTACCAGGTGCCCCTTTTACATGGGAGAAAAGTGAAGATCACACGGGTAACTGTCACATAACTAACCTAGAGTATGAAGCCATGAGTGACAGAGGACCCATAGCCAAGCACCGTGGGGAGTGTGCTGCGTCTCCCCTCTAACTCACTGTCTGTGGTGTATGCGATGAACCACCTTGAATTCTGTGTGATCCCCTCTCAGAGTCAAACTTATGTCTACAATATATCACTGGACAATCGGTTTAATAAAGCCTTGGATTTATTTACTTAGCTAATCTGTGTGTCCCACAAGACTGTGAACCTACCTATAAGCAGAGAGGAGGGAGTAAAAGTCAGCAGTAGGCGAGCACCAGATCCATGGGCCTCTACTAGCTATGGTCAAAGAGGCAGCTCTGTCCTGCAGGCTGTGGGAGTGCCTAGTAAGGGAAATGGCACTTTCTGATTTCTACTTCAGGAAAGTGATCTGACTGCTGGTTCAGAGCAGAGAAACTGCAGCTGGGGTCACAGAAACTAGTGAGGTCTCATGGAACTGGGGTGAGTATGATGGTGATTTTGTGTGAGGTGGTGGCAAGTGAGACAGAGAGAACAACTCTGGGGTCCACGTTAGAAAGCCAACGGAACGATCTTGCCTGCGGTCTGAAGGAGAGCATCGAGAAACTAAGAATTCCATGTTCTAAAGCACTGAGATTTCAGCCTCCTCCCCTGTAAATGGATTGTTGGAGGATGTTAAGGATTGACAGTGAGAGAGTACACTGCTGGGCACGAAAGTAGATAGTCGATGAACAGCCATGTAGGCCTTAGTTTTGACCTAGGTTGATCTTGGAACTGTCTAGAAGTCCCAGGAATTTCACTGTAGAACCTTAGTCATTATAAATTCCAACTATTATTAAAATGTATGTGAAGCTCAATATGCTCAGAAAAAAAAAACTCTTGCGCTTCCTCCAGTTTAGAATAAATGAAAATATTGAGTGATCAAACTGTAGAAAGCAGCCAAGAGAAACTTGTAGGCAACAAGTAACAGCTGACAAGCCCTTGCCCTGTGCCTATTTTCAGTGCCTTGTGACTTAAGACTCTTTTATACATGTGATGAGTATTTGGAGAATCAAACCTTCTGTGGACAAAAAAAACACATGTAGGGAGCAATAGCATAGATTTGCTACTGTGCTTCTGAAATGCTTCTCTCGGAGGCATTAAAGGGTGCTTGCACAAGGACTGCACACCTAATTCTAGCTTCCTAGGGACCAGAAGAGCATCCATCTAAATCTGTGAGCGTGCAGGAATATCTCCTAGCATCTCAGAGTGGGAGAGCTAAGCAAGGATTTCACGAAAACAGGCACGTGCCCAAATCTTTAGCCACTGAAAACGTGCTAGTCTACCAATTCAATTTTCCATACTACGGAAAGCAAAATAAAGCACACAGACACTAATAAGAAGAAGCCAGGGGGCTATGGCAGGAGACAGGTTCAATGTAACTCTGCTACAAAACAGCAGACAGAGTAAAGAAGCAAACAGGGCCCGCAGTTAGAGATAGACTATTTTAAGTCTTAGGATCAGCTTATAGAGCAATGGTTCTCATCCAAGGATGCCGTGGCACCTCTCAGGGCTTTTAGAAATGTGCAAATAGTTTTGGTTGTTGCAATAACCATAGAAGCTTAAAATCCAATAATCCGAGGGTTGGTTCTATTCAAAAGCAGAACTGTCTGCATTATGATGCCCACAAGGCCCCTGCTGGGATATTTGTTCAAGGTCAAGCACAGAGGGCTTAGTAGGAATATAAGTGTATGTTTAAGTCATAGTGATGTCAAAGCAACGATATATTTGAGATGGGAAAAGAAAGCCAAGGAAAAGTATAAGGGTGAGGATTTATTCATCTTATAAAGAAGGTGTAAATAAACAGTATCTAAAGGTTGACATTGAGGTATAGTAAGGTTATGTTATAAGAACACAAATACGCCTAAAAACTATAAAAAGAGAAAGTTCTTTTTTTTTTTTTTTCATTGAAGAGAATCAGAGAACACAGTTAAGGTTAATGGAGGAAAACATGGCAAATCTGGAAGGAAACTCCCTCAAGAAAAAACAGGAGAAGAATTGGAGTTTGTGTTCAGGAGTAGATGGCACTGGCTCTTCACTGTATCCCTTGTCTTAAGTAGCTTTCATGAAAATATAACATATAAACACGAAAATTCACATGTGCATATACAGCTTCAATCCCCCCATCTACTTCACCCTCTTTCATGAGTTACGAACACTTCTCCCACTTTGAGGAGCTAGTTCTTCCCAGCAGGAACCTTCTAGAACCTGGGCACTTCCATGCTGAACTTCCATCTAAATCAACACCCAGTTCCTTCTAGGTGCTCTAGCCTCATTCCTCTACCCCGACTGGATCTGGCTCCAATTTTCCCTTCACTGGCTGAGGAACTTGCACAGTAGCTGGGCCTCTTGGTGCTCAGCTTCCAAAGAAGAAAAGGGCAGAAGCTCTGGGGCACCCTTATCTGCTAGGAGGCTTGTTCCAGCTTCATGGGAGTCAGGTAACTGCAGAGACTCACTGTAAAGGATTGAGCAGACTCTGGAACAGCTCAGCACTTGGCAGTAGAGGTTTTGGAGGAGAGGAGGTCAGGAACAGGGGTTAGAAGCCACTGTGGCTTGAACCTTGACCTTCCAAACATTAGCACTGCCAAGTCTAGATGACATTATTTTCAATAACAATCAGTGGAACCACATTCATAACTTTTGAGTAATCCTTCTGGGATAGTGACATTTACTGACTGTATCGCCACAATCTTAGATATCTCAGCCTGCTGTCACTTGTGACCTTGGATTCCTGACTAGGATCTGACATTCATTTATCTTTTATATCCCTTGCATCAAACATACACAGAATAAATGATGGTTGAATAAAGGAACAGGCACATGGATGAGTGAATAAAGGCATGTAATTCAAGAAAGTGAACGAGATGCTCATACATATTCTCTTTTAAAAAGCAACAAAATTGAACTTAAAGCATGACAAACATTCTACTTTCTGATGCACCATGATTACATAAAACTGGGATGTGTGTGTGTGTGTGTGTGTGTGTGTGTGTGTGTCCGTATGAATGTTATGATAACTATTTGTTAGAGTTAAGTAATTGGTAATGGGAAAACAACTTAATCCTTTTTGGTATTTAAGAGGAATAGAGAGGCCTGGGCCTCTCCAGTGCTGCTTGCTCAAAGAGGAAGTACCACAACACTGCACATGTCAAGAGACATTTGTACAAAGGAAGATTCATTGGAATTGTCTAGGCAGCAAGCTCTCCTATGGTTTCAGTCTTTCTTGGATGACTTGGAGTTAGAGTAACTCCTAGATGCTCAGCTTACTTAACCCATTCATTCAAAGATGGCTACTGAGCTTCCGTTGTGTGGCATATATTTGAAGGAAAGTTCCCTTGCTTACTTTCTTTGGGCCTTTTTCTTTTTTTCTTTTCTTTTCTTTTCTTTTTTTTTTAAAATATGGAATGCTTCACGAATTTGTGTGTCATCCTTGCACAGGGGCCTGCTAATCTTCTCTGTATTGTTCCAATTTTACTATATATGCTGCTGAAGTGAACACTTTGGGCCTCTTTCTTATACAGAGAGGACATTCAAGAAAAATTTGTTACTCAGCTGACAGGCTGAAATAAAATGATTTTTTTTCCACCCTCGTGTCATATCTTGTGGGTCACAGAATTTATTGCATCTGTGAAACTTCCCTGAGTTTATGAGTCGTTAAGCCTGGGAGGTTACTGCCATTCCTTTGTATTCTCCTTGATTTATAGGGTCTGTTTTTGTCTTCTCATTGCTAGCAAAATCAGCCACTGATAGCTCCCTGTGTTAGTCTCTGAGTGGGGTCAGCTGGCTCCATAGGTTTAGTGAGCAGCCTGGCTTTATCCTGTGCTCTGCTAAGTCCTTGAGTGTTGACCTTACAGCCACAGTGAAGACTCGGGGCACATCGATCTCATCTTTTTAAATTTCATCATTGGTGTGTGTGTGTGTGTGTGTGTGTAAGAGAGAGTGACAGAGAAAGAATAGATGGAGGGGGAGGGAAATATCTTAGGTAGATATAATTCAGAAAATGCAAAGGAATTGAAGGCTTAACATGCACCTGTCTGGGCGTGTGTGATATGTGTCAAATGCAGGTTAATCTAAACAGAAGGATAAATACATCATCAGCCAAACAGAGGTCATTAACCATATCTAGCAACTAAAATGGACACAAGTAGTGCAGGTTCTACTGTACCTTTGTGGGCATGGGCTTCTTAAAGCTGATTTCCGCTTGCATCCAAACACCCCTTGGGGACTCGAGCACAGACCAGATCTTCTCTTGAACCACATGGTTTTCTTCAAAGATATAAACAGCTAGGGTGTCACTCATTTTCAAAAACCCAAAGATGGCATAGTGAAAGCGCACACAGTACTGCATGTTTCCTGGTAGAGAGGGACCATAAAGCCTTCCGATGTAGCCAGGCTGGGATGTAAACTTAGTGTTAGCCAGCAGGTAATGCCCTGTGAGGAAAACAAACCACTTACTGCTGTGGTTCTCACCCTGGGGGATGGCGCCCACTTCGGGAGTCACATATCAGACATCTGGCATATCAGACGTTTATATTATGATGCATAACAGTAGCAAAATTACAGTTATGAAATAGCAATGAAATGATTTTATGGTTGGGGTTCCCTACAACATAAGGAGCTATATTAAAGTGTCACAGTATCAGGAAGGTTGAGAACCACTATTTAGTGCAACAGCAATGCAGAATGAGCTCACACAGTCAGGTAGAAACATGATAAGGCAATGGGGTCTTCCCTTGGAGACTACTTCCATAGGTTTTAAATCTTAAAAGAGGCTTTCTAATAATGTCTGTGGTTTAAGTGACCAAAAAATCTACACAATATTCTTAGACCTGGATAGCAAATTAAACCTCTTAGAAATTCAAGTGACTGTTGTAAAGCAGTGTAGATCTTATAGTATACAGACTCAGATTCATGGCATTAAGTAGGAATTGTACTCTTTTTATAACACAAGAAAGAATGAATGAGCAAGAAAGAATGGATGTCTTGTGCTGTGTCACAGTCATGGCAACCAAAGAGCTCATTTCCCCTGCTCTATCTGTAGTGGTCTTTCGGGAGGAGGAGAGGCAGACTGGCCTGGCATCACGTGAGCGTTCTGGGCAGAACACACTGTTCTCTTGGTACACCTACATATTAAACCAGTCCCTGAAAAATCATGTTTCTGACCAGTTGCTGATGCTCCCAGATGCTGTGGCTGTGCTCAATTTCCTTGTTTCTTAGTTCTAAATAACAGGAGGGAATTTCTAGCAGCAACGGTCCCCTTACTACCAATCCTACCCACACGGTCAAGTTAAAGTGGATCCATGTATGCAAAGTCAGGCAGAACACAACAGTTTCTCCCCATTTTCTGATCTGTTCTCAGTGAGTTCTCTTCATGGCCTGTCAGTGTTTGCTCTAAGTATTTTTAAAAACTCATCCATGTGGCGAGTCAGGGGGCTTGTTCTCTCCCCCCCACAGGCGGGGCATGTGCAGACAGTGATAGGACTGCTGTCCACAAGCCAGACTCTCAGGAAAGCCTCACCAGCCCCTGGATTCCAGACTTCCAGCCTCATGACATGACAAAAAGCAGCTGTTGTGTAAGCCTCAGTCTGTGGTACTTTGTGAGGGCAATGGACAAATGTGGGTGGCCACACAACAGCCAGACTTTTTGTAACTTGAATATCATCTTTCTGTTTCCTGATCAAAGCCTTTCAGTGGCTTCTTACTGCCTTTCTAATAACCCCCAGTGCTTATTCTGCTCTGACAAACCTGTCGTCTGTTATCCTCTGCATTTTTCTCACTGCTCCTCTCCCTATGCCACCCGTCTCCACACTGAGAGACCTCACAGATGCGTGTCCTCTGTAGCGTCCATTGTAGAGACTACTCCTAAATTCCAAGCCAAAATTTCCTCCCTCTATTCTCTCTTAGAGCACTGAAGGCCATCAGAACAGATCACCCCAAACATGGCCACTCTGACACATTGATGATTTTGAGCTGAAGGCACTCGAGGACAGGAGAGGCAGGCAGGGCTCTGTGCCCACTCCCTTTCTATCTAAAGCAGGCCATCAGATGAACCAGGCACATATCCTGTTCAGGAAGTCAGTGTAGTGGAGACTGAGACCATGCCGAAATGGATCTGTACAAACAAACCTACTACGAAGCCCTTGTTTTCCATCGGTTTCCTCCATAGGTTTCCCAGTCAGTTTATTCTCTCCCCCCTTTCCTCTGTCTTGCTACTTTCCGCAACTTTGCCATTCTTTGTTAAAAATGACACATGAGCTTACAGGCCTGTGTATTTTTCTAGTCTTCATTTTCCCCCAGTGAAGGCTCCCACGCACATATAAAAATATGTTGTTAGAATGTTATATTTTTCTCTTGGTAGCCTGCTTCTTTACTGTTTAATTTTCAGCTCCAGCTATAGAAACTAAGAGAGAAGAAGACAAGTCCTCCCCCCACCCTCCAAGACACCCTTGCTATGCATAGGATTATGTTCATTTGTCTATATGCTTTTCCTTTGCTCATTGAAATGCAAATGAAATCCAAGTGGATTTTTTAAAAAAAGTATTTTATCTTAAATGAAGAGCAAAACAGTTTCCAAAGATGTCTTTACTTAATAAACTGGTAAATACTTTGGGTAGGGTAGTATCTTGAATTACAACTTTTAAAAATGACCAAACATCACCAATTGTTACCAATTTGTTCTCTCTCTTTTCTTATCTTTCTCTGGAATGAGTCTAGCAAGTGGTATGGGAAAGCAAATCCAGGAGGTGTGGCCTGACCCGCCTCCTCCGACTCACCCGTTCCTGTCGTGTGGTCTCCTGCCCGATACATGTTCGCTTTTACTCTTACTCTGGTCCAACCTGGACCCTCTTTGTCTTGATAAAAGTTGCAGAGGTCTTTCTCAAAATCGCAGCTTGTTTCCACCGCACTGAAAGGAAGCCCTGGGCAAATGAGAACCAAAGTTGCAGTCAGCCAGGGTTCTCAGAAGACTCCATCAAACACTTGACAGATGCGGCTACATTTGCTCCAGGGAGACCGAGGGAGAGACACACAGCAAAACAGGATGACAGGTTTATCATCAAAACGGTGTTTTGACATGACAGGAAAATTGTTCTCTTCTTCTCTAAAAGGAGGACAGGAAGCAGCTCTGACCACATTAGCTACAAAAGTAAACAAGCGCTAGTTTCAGAAGGGATTTCCTCTGAGAATGTAAAGGCTGTGAACGTTTACTCAAAACTTTCAAATAGACTCCTACAACATTTAAAAGAAAGAAAAAAAGGAAAGGATGTTTTAAAGAGGCTCTTAAGTTCTAAGATGGGTTTGAGGAATAGTATTTTTCCAGAGCTAATTCCCCTTTGTTGACTAGTCTCCGCACCAGAGCAGTTATGATTGCCATTGACTGTAGGAGCTGCTGCTCTTGAGGAAACACAGCCCTTCCCAGAAAGCACACAGTTCAGAAGTCACAGCGGCCTTTTCAGGGGATGCTACCCGTTGGGCTTTACTGAGTCCTGTTATCCTTTACAATGGTCCACAAGTGTCCCTTTGGCCCTCCCAGATGGAATGGAGTATGGAAGAGTCCGGCTCCGCTGGGAATAATGGTTGGTCCTATTAATACAGGACTTAGAAGCCTCATAACTTAGGCTGCCCACTGGAGTTAGAGGGGCTGTCACCACAGCAGACTGGGATGCTCAGTATGGGTCTAGTCTGATTGGTGAGAGACACAGTTGGGACATTTTAGGGCCAGAGAGATAAAGCATGTTGTTTTGTATAGATGGAAAGTCCTTTCTACAGAAACTTTCATTCTGGGAACAGCCAGCTGGCAACTTGGGGCTGCTTAGGACAAGACTATGTTCTCAGTTTATTTTCAAACCAAGAAAGTACTCATGTGGGCAGAAGAATGCAGCCAGATTAAATGGTCAAAAAAAAAAAAAATCATTCATCCAAATGCTACACTTGATCTAAGCCAAAAGGCCAAGAAGAGATTCAACCAAATGGTACGAGGAACCCAAGATTTAGTTTTGACCCAGAAAAACACATAGCTTTAAAACAACAACAACAACAGCAACAACAACAACAACAACAACAAAACAGTTGTAACAGTTTCATGCTTTGTGAACTAACTGATAACACTGTATCAATATTAAATATCCTGAATTTACTAATTATTCCATAGTTATACTGCAAATACATATTGAAACAAATCAATATATAAAGGAGAACACTGTTCTTCAAGGCCTGATAAGGCAAATGCTGGCCTTACCTAATGCTATCAGTTCGTAGATCTGAGAAAAGTCTAGGGAGTTCCTCACTGCATTCTCATATTTCAGCAAATTTTATCTGAGTTTGAAGTGCTATAAAAGGAGTTCCATAATTTCTCTGTCTCTGTCTTTGTCTCTCCCTCTGTCTGTCTCTCTCTCTGTCTCTGTCTGTCTCTCTCCTTTTTTCCTTTTGGTAGTGACTAACAGCACATTACAGAAAAAGAATAAGAAGAAACTGTTCCCATGTAACTGGAACATGGTGGCATTTCAGTCACATGTCCAAGCTTAATAGTGGAAAAGGAAATGAGGGCTGCAGTGCTCTAAGCCTGGTGAATCACCCACATGCTGCTCTGTCCACTTTTGCCAGGATGAGGGTGTATCTTTAAGCCCAGGAGACAAAGCCTAAGGAAAATTAATATGATATCACATACACCAGGACCCTTCAGCATTCTCCCATTGATAATGGAAAGCAGAAGAAACCCCACCATCTCAATTCTTAGACAACCCCCTTCTACCTGGTAATGAAAAACAGATGCAGGAGATGTCGAGGCACTCCTAAATACCTGGCACAAAGCAATGATTAGGTCAGTGAAATCGCTCATCAGGAATGAACCTCAGAGCAGCACCCCTCGGTGGCTGCAAGAGAATTTTAACTCCTTTATTAGGTCTGTAAGAGGGGCAGAGGTAGTGCTGAAATTCAAAGGTTTATAGCAGCTTTATTTGGAGTAGCTGAAATTGAGAATCAGCCATGGTGGTCTTCAGTTGGTGATAAGGCATGTGAGCTGTGGGATATTTATTTAGATAATGAAATATTACTCAGTGCTAAAAAGAAATTATCTATGGAGCCATGAAGTAATCGGGAGAAAACATAAATGTGCAATACTAAGTGAAGGAAGCCAGTGTGAGAACTCTGCATACTGTATGACTTCATAACCCCAAGGCATGATGGAAAAGGCAAAATTGAGGAGACAAGGAAAAGGCCAGTGGTTGTGGTGGGGGCGGGTTAGGGGGAGTGAGCCTGTATTACACTGTAAGGGTGGGCACTTGTCATTACAAATATGTCCACTCCCATAGAACATGCAATACCATCAGTGACCTTTAATGTAAACTCTGGAGTCTGAGTGACAGTAATATGTATGGGGGAAAGAATATATCTGTTACTGCTGTCACTTCTGATCACTTGGCTGAACCTCAAACTACTCTAAGAAAACACAACTTTAAGCACAAATCCCTTTTATCTGTGGTTTTCTGGTTGTTATTTTTCTTCACTTGATAAATACGTGGTCTTAGAAACAATTTGACTATGGTCTGATAGAAAGTTTTAAAAGCGGAGATCATAGACTAAATATGTAGAATATTCAGACCGACAATATCTGAAAACTAAAGATGGAGACCCAGCATCTGAGGTGGAGGCAAAGTCCTTGTTCACAGCTTGTTTGAGAAGTTTGGGTCAAGGGAAGATTAAAAAATTGAGTGTCTGGGGCATATTAATGGCATGATGGATGCATAGGGAGGAGTTGGAGGCAGAGGCAGAGGCAGACGCAGATGCAAGCCACTGAGCATCAGTTGGTATGAAAAAGAAACGAAAGCAAACCCTTTGAAACAACTTATCATAAAGTATCATCATGTAATTACTTGCTTTCTGACATTTGAGCTTCTTAGGAATGGAGGCATTTTAGACAAATTCATTAGCTGGAATGCACTGTAGCCTAGGAAGAGCAGTTGACATGCTTGTCCTCCCTTTTTCTGCTCCCTGGAGCTCCTGGAGAAGATCTAAGCACCACTGCTGTAACTTAAAGTCTCCCCAGTCCTGCAGTGTACTACAAGAGGCAAGCCCAGGACACAGTGTACAATGAAGGATGCAAACCTTGGACAGTAGTTTTATTTCCCATGAGGAATCTTAAATGTGGCAGAGACAGAGACAGACAGTTCAAAGCTGTTTATGGGAAGAGTGAGTGTGGTCAGGACCTAGACTAGGGAACCATGGCGACCCAGTGGCTTGGCCTCTGAATAA
>JADRCD010237226.1:17500-21497 GCA_019843815.1 Montemys delectorum | reverse complement strand
ACCCAGGATAGCCAAAACTATTCTCAACAATAAAGGAACCTCTGGTGGAATCACAATCCCGGACCTTAAGCTGTACTACAGAGCAATTGTGATAAGAACTGCATGGTATTGGTACAGTGACAGGCAGGTAGATCAATGGAACAGAATTGAAGACCCAGAAATGAACCAATGCACCTATGGTCACTTGATCTTTGACAAAGGAGCTAAACCATCCAGTGGAAAAAAGACAGCATTTTCAACAGATGGTGCCTGATCAACTGGTGGTCAACATGTAGAAAAATGCAAATTGACCCATTCCTTTCTCCTTGTACAAAGCTCAAGTCCAAGTGAATCAGGGACCTCCACATCAAACCAGATACATTGAAACTAATAGAAAGTAAAGTGGGGAAGAACCTTGAGCAAATAGGCATAGGAGAAAATTTCCTGAAGAGAACCCCAATAGCTTCTGCTCTAAGACCAAGAATTGACAAATGGGACCTCATAAAGTTGCAAAGCTTCTGTAAGGCAAAAGACACTATCAATAGGACAAAACGGCAACCAACAAATTGGAAAAAGATCTTTTCCAACCCTATATCTGGTAGAGGGCTAATATCCAATGTATACAAAGAACTCAAGAAGTCAGTCTCAAGAGAACCAAATAACCCTATTAAAAAATGGGGCCTAGAGCTAAACAAAGAATTCTCTACTGATGAACTCCAAATGGCTGAGAAACACCTAAAGAAATGTTCACCATCCTTAGTCATCCAGGAAATGCAAATCAAAACAACTCTGAGATACCACCTCACACCACTCAGATTGGCTAGGATAAAAGACTCAGGTGACAGCAGATGCTGGAGAGGTTGTGGAGAAAGAGGAACACTACTTCACTGCTGGTGGGATTGCAAACTCGTACAACTACTCTGGAATTCAGTGTAGTGGTTCCTCCGGAAACTGGACATAGTTCTACCAGAGGACCCAGCCATACCACTCCTGGGCATATACCCAGAAGATGCTCCATCATGTAATAAGGACACATGCTCCACCATGTTCATAGCAGCATTATTTATAATAGCCAGAAACTGGAAACAACCCAGATGTCCCTTAACAGAGGCATAGATACAGAAAGTGTGGTACATCTACACAATGGAGTACTACTCAGCTATTAAAAACAATGAATTTATGAAATTCTTAGGGAAATGGATGGATCTGGAGAGTATCATCCTGAGTGAGGTAACCCAATCACAAAAGAACACACATGGTATGCATTCTCTGATAAGTGGTTATTAGCCCAGAAGTTTGGAATACAGGAAGAACGACCCACAGACCACAAGAAACCTAAGAAGAAGGAAGACCAAAAGGTGGACACTTCATTCCTTCTTAAAAAGGGGAATCAAATACCCACAGAAGGAGTGGCAGAGATTAACTATGAAGCAGAGACTGAAGGAAGGACAAGCATGTAGCTATCTCCTGAGAGGCTGTGACAATACCTCACTAATACAGATGTAGAGGCTCATAGCCATTCATTGAACTGAGTACACGGTCCCAAATGAAGGAGTTAGAGAAAGGTTCTATGGAGCTGAAGGGTTTGCAGCCCCTTAGGATGAACAACAATTACGAACCAGTACCCTCAGGGCTCCCAGGGACCCAACCACCAATCAAGGACTATACATGGTGGGACTGAATGTTCTGGCAGCATGTGTATAGTAGAGGATTGTAAATTCCATCATCAATAGGAGGAAAGGACCTCGGCCTTGTGAAAGTTCTGTGCCCTTGTGTAGGAGAATGCCAGGACCAATAAGTGGGAGAGGGTGAGGTAGCAGGCATGGGGAGGGGGGAGGCAAAAGGGGTTTGTTCTTGTTGTTTTTGTTTGTTTGTTTGTTTTTTGGAGGGGAACCTGGGAAATGAAAAATTTACATGTAAATAAAGAAAATATTTAATAAAAAAAAGTAAATGAATATATCCCTTAAAAAGTCAAGGAAAAAACAATTTTAAAAATGGAGATAATAGTTTAATCCCTAAAAGAATATCAATCAGCCAAGAAAACAAACAAACAAACAAACCTATAGTTGAAGAAAACAAAATTATTTAATACCTGAAAATGGAACAAAAGCAAACAGAAACTAGAAACTAGAAATTAGAAACTGAGGGAATTCTGGAAATGAAAAATTTAGGTTAGTGACCAGGAACTACAGATATACTTATCAACAAGGGAATACATGAGATGGAAAAGAGATTCTGAGGTGTTGAAGACAAGATAAAAGAAATAGATAAATCATTCAAAGAATATGTTAAATCTAAAAATTTCCTAACTCAGAACATCCAAGACTCTTGGACACCATGAGAAGCTCAAACATAAGAATAATGGGGAAGAAGAAGAAGATTATCAGCTCAAAGACACAGAAATCATTTTCAGCAAAATCATAGAAAACTACTCTCAACAATAAAAGAACTTCTGGGAGAATCACCATCGCTGACTTCAAGCTGTAATTCAGAACAATAGTGATTAAAAACTGCGTGGTATTGGTACAAAGACAGGCAGGTAGATCAATGGAATAGAATGAAGATCTAGAAATGAACCCACACATCTATAGTCACTTGATCTTTGAAAAAGTAGCTAAAATAATCCAGTGGGAAAACAGAAAGCATTTTCAACAAATGGTGCTGGTTCAACTAGAGGTAAGCATGTAGAACAATGTAAATTGATCCATTCTTATTTCCTTGTGCAAAGCTCAAGTCCAAGTAGATCAAAGACCTCAATATAAAACCAGATACACTGAAACTACTAGAAGAGAAAGTGGGGAAGAGTCTGGAACACATGGGCACAGGGGAAAATTTCCTGAACAGAACACCAATGGCTTATTTTCTAAGATCAAGAATTGACAAATGGGACCTCATAAAATTGCAAAGCTTCTGTAAGACAAAAGACATGTCAATAGGACAAAATGGCAACCAACACATTGCAGAAAAATCTTTACCAAGCCTAAATTTGATAGAGGGCTAATATCCAATGTATACAAAGAACTCAAGAAGTTAGACTCCAGAGAACCAAATAACCATATTAAAAATGGGGTACAGAGCTAAACAAAGAATTCTCAAGTGAGGAATACTGAATGATTGAGAAGCACCTAAAAAAATGTTCGGCATCCTTAGTTATTAGGGAAATGCAAATCAAAACAACCCTTAGATTCCTCCTTATACCTGTCAGAATGGTTAAGATCAAAAACTCAGGTGACAGCAGATGCTGAAAAGGATGTGGAGAAAGAGGAACACTCCTCCATTGTTGGTGGGATTGCAAGCTGGTACAAGCACTGTGGAAATCTGTCTGGCAGTTTGATTAAAATTGGACATAATACTATCTGAGGACCATGCTATACTACTCCTGAGCATATACCCAAAAGATGCTCCAACATATAGCAAGGACACATGCTCCACTATGTTAATAGTAGTCTAGTGTATAATCGCCAGAAGCTGGAAAGATCCCAGATGTCCTTTAACAGAGGGATGGATAGAGAAAATGTGGTGCATTTACACAATACTACTAAGCTATTAAAAACAATGACTTCATGAAATTCTTAGGCAAATGGATAGAACTAAAAAATATCATCCTGAGTGAGGTAACCCAGTCACAAAAGAACATGGTTTGTACTCACTGATGAGTGGATATTAGCCCAAAAGTTCAGAATACCCGAGGTACAATTCACAGATCATATGAAGCTCAGAAGAAAGAAGAGAAGATCAAAGTGTGGATGTTCCAGTCCTTCTTAGAAGGGGGAACAAAATACTCATGGGAGGTAGAGGATGGGAGGGACTTTGGAGGAACAGAGGAGGGGGAGGAGGAAGAGGGGTCAGGATCAAGTATGGGAAGAGAAGACAATAATATACAGAGGGTCAATAATTTGAACAGAGGTATGTAGCAATGGAGAACAGGGAATTGAGGGTAGCCACCAGCAAATCCCAGATGCCAGGAAAGCAAATGCTCCCAAGACCCAACAAGGATGAAATTAGCTGAAATGCCTAA
>JADRCD010237226.1:0-12500 GCA_019843815.1 Montemys delectorum | reverse complement strand
CTCAGATTGCAGGACTACAGACAAGCTATGCACAGGTCTGCTGAAAAGTCAGCAGAGATACTTCAGCAGAGGTGCCAAAGGCAAAGTTCAAATTCAACATGGATGTTTCCAAACAAAGCTTCCCCCAAACAAACCACCAGGGCAATTTTATAGTTTTAGTTGATTTTTACATTTTTACTCTTTGAAGAAATGTATATTTTTTTATACCATGGAATGTTACACATTCTATGATGGTATATTAGATATCTGTCCTACAAACTATCCATTCAGGTTCCTGCAGAAAACAACACAAAACAAACAAACAAAAGGAACCCAAACAAAACCAAAAGTAAACATTAATTTTAGTAAAATTTTAACTTAAATGAAACTTAGGGTACACAAATTATATATATTTACTTTAATATATGAAGTATTCATATTGGCTTTCTTCTTATCTATTTTCCTTCCAACCCGGTCAAATTCTTAGTAGGACAACTAATATTACCAGAGTTATGACTTTATTATCTCTGTCTTTCCTCCGTTGCATTGATTTTATTAAAATCAGCATCATATTAATGTACTCTTCACCACAGAGTTACTTGACATCATCTTCATCAAAATAATAACACAAATCACTTACTTATAGGACCTATAATTACCCACCTCTATCCTTTGCCCTGGCTATAATACAGTATAAAGCTGTACCCTTTAAACTTCCCACCATAATAACATTATTTGCATTTCATTGAATGTTAAGCAATACATATTAATATAACATACACACACCCAAACACATACACACATGCCACTGTAACTCCCTTCCAAGCTACCGTCTCTTAAAACTATTAACTTTCTTTTTCAGTTATCACCCAGTCTGCTTTCACTCCTTCTTTCTGTAATGTAAGGTTCTTATGCCTGGAAGCCTTTGATAATGAACAATTTCAAACTCTGATTACCAAGAATAGTTTATTGTTATTCTGTAAACAGCAAGTGATGATTAAGTATATATAACTGATTTGAACTACTGATATAACTCCTTTCTGTTAAGTTGTGTGTGTTATATGGTGAATAGTTCATTTATCAATTATGTGATTTTCAAAATTAAGCTAAAGTCGATGTCATCTTTTGGGAAGCTGTTTATTCAGTACACAGTAAGGAAATGCAAAGATAAAAACTAAAAAGTAAAGAAGAGAGAAAGAGGACACAGCACAGCAAAAACTAAGCATACCAGTTTTCCTTTCATAACAAGCAAAGTGCAAAGCTCTTTCAGGATAAAGTGATTTGGGAAGATGCCAACAGACACTCTGCCATCATCAGAGTATGCTGGGATGCTAAAACCTCTCATTGGTACTGGCTCTCTTATTGCTAACTGTGACATGGAAACCATTGCTTCGACACTCTTTTCTGTTCATTTTTATTAGTTTCTACCTAGCAGCTTATCTAGGATGCTTATTGCCAACTCGTCCTGTCCTGTGCCCCTGGATGAGGGCAGGATAAATGTTACAGCACTGCACGGGATCAGACTATGACAAAAGTAACTCGGACTAAAGAACAATTTTTGGAAATATGTTCTTTTGTTGACATTATAACTTTAAAATTCCATTTAGAAGTGCTCTTAGATTTTCTGATTTAATGACCAGGTTTTGCCTGACAATTATTCCTTTCTCTTTTCTCTGGAACTTCGCCTAAAATCATTTAGTGTTATTATAAGAATGAAACTGAGGACACTTATAGCTTTGGTTAAAAAATAAGAAGCAGAAAAATGAATGTAAGCCTAGGACGATGTACTGTATTGATAAAGGCTTGCTGGCTTTATCTAAAATTGTTATATGTGATGAAAAGGAACATGGACCTGGTGTGGTAGGGCAGGGGTCAGGAACAGCAGTCCCCAGAATATTTTTCCGGAGGTTAGAGAATTGTGCTTCCTATTCCTCTGTTGTTTCCTAAGCAAGTGCCTCTTGCTAGTGGCCATACCAGTAAAACATTGACATGGAGAAGAGCCACAGGGATACCTACTGGTTGGGTCAGCAAGATTGACCAGTTCCTTGAGTTATGTTTTGCCAGTATCGGCCATGATTCTTTAAAACGCTCCAGATTAGCATCTTGATGGTATCATGTTTCCTGTTACCCCTTCTCCTCCACAGGGTCTCTGTGTGCTTACCCCTTGTCCCAGTCTCTACACTCCACTCTCCACTTCCTTTCTCCCTCTCTATTTTTCTCTTAAGATCCTGCCTCTGAATCCAAACTAATTTCTTTTTTTAATTAGATATTTTCGATATTTACATTTCAAATAATATCTCGTTTCCCAGTTTCCCCTCTGAAAAACAACAAACCCCTGTTCCCTCTCCCCTCCCCCTGCTCACCATCCCACCCCTTCCTGCTTACTGGCCCTGGCATTCCTCTACACTGGGGCATAGAACCTTCACAAGGCCAAGAGCCTCTCCTCCCATTGATAACCAACTTGGCCATCCTCTACTATACATATGCTGCTGGAGCCATGAGTCCCACCATGTGTACTCTGTGGTTGGTGGTTTAGTCCCTGGAACCTCTGAAGTTACCAGTTAGTTCATACCGTTGTTCATCCTAAGGGGCTGCAAACCCTTCATCTCCCTGGGTCCTTTCTCTAGCTCCTTCATTGGGGACCCTGTACTCAGTCCAATGGATGGCTATGAACCTCTGCTTGTGTATTAGTTGGGCACTGTCAGAGCCTCTCAGGAGACAGCTCTATCAGGCTCCTGTCATCCAGCACTTGCTGGCATCCACAGTAGTGTCTGGGTTTGGTGATTGTATATGTGAAGGATTCCCAGATGGAGTAGTCTCTAGACTGTCCTTCCTTTAGTATCTTCTGCTCCATACTTTTTTTCTCTGCAACTCCTTCCATGGGTATTTTGTTCCCCCTTTTAAGAAGGACCATAGTATCCACACTTTGGCCTCCCTTCTTCTTGAGTTTCTTGTGGTTTGTGGATTGTATCTGGGGCTAATATCCACTTATCAGAGAGTGCATACCATGTGTGATCTTTTGTGATTGGGTTACCTCATTCAGGATGATATTCTCCAGATCCATCCATTTCCCTAAAAATTTCATGAAGTTATTGTTTTTTATAGCTGAGTAGTACTCCATTGTGTAGATGTACCCCATTTTCTGTATCCATTTCTCCACTGAGGGACATCTGGGTTGTTTCCAGCTTCTGGTTATTTACTTTTTTACTATTATCTCCAAGATTTTCATCATTAAAAATGATAATTATACTAGATTTCTTCTTTTTTCTTTTTTTCAATATTTTCTTTATTTGTATGCCATATGATATCTCCTTTCCTAGTTTCCTCTCTGAAAAATAAGATAAAAAAAAATAAAAAACAAAAACAAACAAACAAACAAACAAAAAACCCTGTTCCCTTCCTCCTCCCCTTGCTCACCAACCTACCCCCTCCTGCTTCCTGGCCCTGGCATTCCCCTACACTGGGGCATAGAACCTTCACAGGGCCGAGGGCCTCTCTTCCCATTCATGACCGACTATACTATATATCTATGAGGTTCGTACCTTTCAATTCTTTTTGTGAGTCTGTGGTGTTAGTGTGAAGTGATACTGCTTCTGTGGAGATACAGGCACCAACTGATGCTGACTGTCCTTGAGAGCTGACTTCCTAGAGTAAAACTGGAGGGAATACTCTAACAAGAGATTGATGGTTGATGGATAGTGTTCACAACCAATCAAATGTTACTGAGTGCAAATATGTTTTGTGAGGGTTAGAGTCATGATATAAAGAAATGTGTGGGTCATATTGAAGTATGGATGACTATGCTCTCATTTCAAGAGTCTCTGTGGTAAGATATTTCCAATAATTACGAACCTCAGGAGAGACTCATGGTACACAGAACAACTCAACATGATGGAAATGGATCAGATTGTCCCTCAGTTTCACAGTAGCATTAGACCCATAACTTGTCCTTATAAATACTGTGCATGTTTATCTTAGCTTAACAACCTGTATGTATTCACATAGCACTTTGAAGTATAATAGATTTTGAAGAATTTATAATATAGGCAGTATGACAATTCCGTATTCCTCATATTTGTTCTTCAAGAAACTGCCTTCACCTTTTCTTCAATTTTCTTTCATCTTTTAAAATTATATTATGCTTTATTTAGTCTATACATGTATGTGAATCTAAGGAAACATGTTAGGGTATAAGTAGGATGACTTCTACATACCAAAGCCTATGTGCAAATCACAGAAGAATCTGTGGGATTCAGTCTTCTCCTTCAACCAGGTCATGTTTTACTGGGAGTAAATTCATGTTAGACTTATCAGAAAGTGACTTTACCCTTTAAACTATCGTGGTGATCTTTACTTATGTGATAGTATTTTATAATCACTATCTTTCATTCATATATATATATATATATATATATATATGATAGTTCGTTTAATTTTCTTCTAATGAATCCAGGAATTGACGTTCAGAACTAGGACTATGAATTCTCACTGACTGTTATTTTTTTTCTTTAAGACAAAATAAAGGCAAGTTCTTAGTTCTGTGGATCTATCAATTTCAGTAAAAGTAGGGCAAAAAATCATACTGGTTTCACGCACAAAAGGCATTTTGAAAAGACGAAGGTTTTAGAGCTCAAGTTACATAGTTATTTCTAAACATATTTACGGAGAACTCATACCTACTTTACTCAATTAGTTTTTGGCTTAATAGTATTTATAAAACATGAATATAAACTGAAGTTAATACTATCTAATATGCAACCGTTTTAATAGTCTCATAAAATATTCTATCAAATTATTGATATGTTATACATTGAAAAATGGGCAGCACAATTTAATAAAATCTCCTAAAGAAATTGGTTGTTATGCTTTATTTTCATCTAGATAATTATTATGACATATGTATATGAAAAAAGCTTCTTTCAAGTCCATGTATAATGTGAACATTTTCTTCATGTAGGAAGTAAGTAATGTTGCTACTTAAAACCCTTTAATGAGATACCACACTTCTTTCAGATACTCAATAAGCATATCCATTTTCTGATATTTAATGAGAAAGAAGTGTAAGACAAGTATTTATATAAGCACTTTGAGTGGTCTGGAAAGCCATGTGACCCAGCGAGCCAGTCTGGAGCAGGAGAGAAGTCAAGACCTGTCCACATCTTGAAAATCTTGTCCTGAAACCTGCAAGAGTAGGACTGCTTCCTCCTTGCTCTGGGACTACATGACCTAGTACTGTTGGGGCACACAGTGTGAAGTTGGGTTTCAGCCCTTGCTTATCTACTTACTGCATTCTCTGATTGGCTTTAATAAAAATTTGCTAGCTAATTAGCTGGGCAGGAAGTGAAAGGTGGCAGGTTCCTAGGAAGAATAAAAAGGAAGCTCTAGGAGACATGGGAGGAGACAGATATGATAAGGGTCTGGAAGTTAGAGCTAGCTCTGTGGTTGGATGGGGCTAAGTGTTCCAATCCACATAAAGGAGCTAGGTGTGAGTCTGGCCAGCTAAGGCATAAGCTTTGAAATAGTAAAAAGGTCTTTATGTGGTTATTTGGGAAACTAGCTGGTTAAGGAATAATGGACACCCTGGTAATTTCCAGCATTGATTAATATAGACAAAATATGAATAATTTTATAAGTGGCACTCAACTTATAGCAATTAAAAATTCATGCTTACAGTTTGTGAAGGTCTGGGTAGAAGGTTAGCTAGACAAGAGACCTGGTCTGTTTACAATAGACCAAAAGCAGAACAAAGCCTCAGGCATGATAAAGAGAGTTAGGCCTGAAGCCTCCTGTGAAGGCTGGAAGCTACAGGTGAAGCAATGAAGCAATGCCAAAGCAATGAAGGTTGGAGAGATCTAGCCAGGACCAGCAGAAGGCTGAATCAGTGGGGCAGGCTTCTGGACTGAGCTAAGGAGAAGAATCTAGCCTCCATAGACATGCGCCTGCCTGAGGAGCCCCTAGACACAAGTTCTAAAAGAACATTTCCCCGGTGCTGCCATAGGACTAAAAGGCCCCAAACTTCTGAACTGGTAAGATATTAAGTTGAAAACTTGAAAGTTAATTCATATCTATAGAAATACTAGCTTATATCATTCTATACACTGCACGGTAAACCCACCCACACCCCCACCAGCCTTGAGGAGATCCCATAACCTGGTGGTCAGGTTTCAGGTTAAATTTCCTCTCTCCTCATAAGGGCATGTCCAGCTAGCACCTTGAATTTCTCTTTATGCAAATAAAGAAGCTTAGCCCCAGCCCATGATGCAATCTCACACCTTAAGCCCTCACACACTCCCCAAGTAGTATATAGCCCTTATTCATCCCCAATTAAGAGGGTTGTTTACTGTAGACCATCTCCAATGGAGGCTGTTTCTCCTACATGCATGCCTTTCTAATCCACATGTTCAACTAAGATTATTTTTTTTTATTCCAGCCCAGTCTGGTGTGAAAAAGATGCCTGCATAACCTGGGGGCGGGAGGGAATAAAGGCCCACAGGCAACATTACATTTCTCTAAACAATACTTAGAAGGTAAAGTCTTGTAGATCTAAGGAAATAATACTTCAAATTTTTCCAAGTATTTTCATATCCTGATACATGTGAATGGGCTGATGGATTTTAATGACTGAAATGTATATGTTCAATCTATTTCTTGGATAACCCTACTGAATATCTAATGAACTAAGTCACTATTTTTAAGCAATTAGTAAGAAAATAGAACAAGAGTCAGTTACACCAAAATATTGACTTTTTCTCAAAAAAATAAACCAGCTTCTAATATACTGTAACAGCAATTGAGATTAGCATATGTTCAAAACATTATCTGTAGGGGAAATAAACCTCCACAGACAGCTGGATCCAAACCATCTTTGTGCAGTTCTGGCCCAAAAGTCCCTTCACACAGCTTCATAAATCCCCCAGAACTAGCCTGGGTCTCATATCCATCATCTCCATCTTGGGAGAACCTACAACCAATCATTAACCAACAGATCAACCTAGTACCATATTCAACCTCCTAAGAAAGTTGAACCTGGCACAATTTTAACTTCAGCATCTAACCAGATGGGTCTGCCTGACCTTCTGCTTCAATGTATCTTCTTCAGCTACCAAATGGGTCTCACACTCAGTTCTTAGGCATGGTCTGACTAATGCTGCCTGCACTACAACTAACGGTATGCTTCCACTAGTGCCCTATGTGCCTAATGAGCAATCTACAGGATACTTCCATGCCATGCCACATCCAATATCTCCACCCAGCCAGATCTACTCCCATACTAAAGGTTTGAACAAGTACCCCCGTCCTATTTACCATCCTTGGCAATGAGAATTACTTGGATAACACAGAATTTAAAAGAGCAACCATAAACTTCATCAAATCAAAGAGTTTTTAAAAAGCACAAAGAAACATGAATTAAGGAGACAGAGTTTAAGAATTATAAATGCTTGAATAATGTCAAAGATTAGTGGTAATGATGAAGACAATACAGTATTGAAAATTAAATTCAATAAAAGCAAAGAGGCATTGCAAAATACTTAAAATTAAATGAAGCTCAGATTGAAAGATTCAATGACCCAACTAGAAAAATCAAAGGAAAAAAACTTACAAACTGACTGGACGAAGTAGAAGACAGAACTCAAAGAGACAGTAGAAGATCTTGACCAAAGAAACAAAGAATATTTTAAAAAAATCAAATAAAAAAATCCAGAAAAAAAAAAAAAAAAAAAAAAAAAAAAAAAAAAAAAAAATTGGACAATAGGAATGAATGCTGGGAAAGAATCCCACATTAATGGTATAGACTGTATTTTTAGGATGACATAAAAGAAAATGTCCCCAAACTTCAGAAAGACACTCATAAATTTAAGAATCATGCAGAACACCAACTAGAGAAAACCAGAAATGAAAATCCCAAGAGCATAAAATATATTAAAAACACTATATATACAGAACAGAGAAAGTGTATTGAAAGTATCAAGAGAAAAAAGCATAAAGCCTTTTATCTTTTAGATTCTCTAATTTGAACATAATTTTAAAAAGCATTGTGTATATTTAATGTTGAGCCAGTTAGCTTTCTGTGTCATTTATTTGTACGTATAACAGGAACCTAGAGCTTGTTGATCAATTTCATGGGCATACAAATATGTTAGACTCTATGTTTTCTTTGTGTAAATAAATTTTTAACACAATATTCAATTAATATTACTTTCTATCACTAAGTGAATGTATTCAATAAAGCATCTGCAACTTAAATTTTACAATTTTACTGACAAAGAAACAAAGTAATTAAAGGCCAATTAGGCAAGTGTTAATTATTGCATTGTCACTTTTAATTTTTCTCTATTAAGGATAAAGTATCAACTAATTGTCTATGTCTGTCAATTCAATACTAAAAATCTAAAGACTGTCTAGAAGTTATGTTTCTCCCTCAACACTGTTTTCATTTTTATCTGAATTACTGTGAGGTTTATGGATCTGGTCCTTGACCTACTCCCAGTAGATTCAAATATAACTTCCAAAACACTTCTTCAATTTTTCATAAGAAAACATTAGGCTTCTGAAAAGTTACACTTGTCTGATTAACAATAGCACAGAGAGCTGTTTTTTAAAGTGTGATTTTTGAACATAAAGAAAATGCTTGAATTGGATGTGACTTTAAAGAAATCAGAACAAGAAAATTCTAATAAAATGTGAATTTACACAATAACTTAGCAAAGAAAATTAAATGTATGTTTAGATGATACCTCAGCAGGAAAAAGACTTGCTGTGTAGGTGAAAGTACTGGGATCTAGGGATTCAGAGTACCTGTGTAAAAAAGCAAGATGTACTTGGTGGCCCATGTATATTCCAGAGCATGGACAGCAGACACAGAGAATCTCTACAGCAAGTTGGCTATCAATACTGCTCAAAAAGATAAACCCTGTATTCAAGGAGAGATGTCCTGCATTAATATATAAGAATGATAATGATGGAGAAAGATAGCTGGTGTCAAGCTCATGCCCTCCCTTTGCATTCATGTGCAAATAACCTGTACATTTCCATGAACCCACACATACATAAATATATGAAAACACATGTATACAAACACCAAACACACTGACATAATTAAGTTAAAATAAACACCATATCGCTCTTTGTTCTTCAGTTATAGCCACAAAATAATTGCATTAAGAGTGGACAGGAGGTGTGGAGTGAGCGCAACAGGGGAACCTGATCTGGTACTGGGTGAGGGGAAAGGACTGAAGGAAGCCCTGAAAGCCAGCCGAAAGAATGGAAACGGGAAGCCTCAGGAAATAGGAAGTTGGGGGCATCCTCCAGAATGCACAAGAGACCTGGAAGGTAAGAGACTCTCAGGAATCAAAGGGAGGGACCTTAGATGAAATGCCCAAAAGTAGGGAGAGGGAACTTAGAGAGCCCACCTTCAGCAGGAAGACAGGGCATCAAGTGGGAGATGGGCTTGCCATCCTACAGTCATATCTCTGATCCGTAATTGCTCCTGTCTGAAATAATTGCAGGGACGGAAATGGAGAGGAGCCTGAGGAAAAGAAGGTCCAGTGACAGATCCAAAGGGGGATCCAGGTCAAGGGGAGGTCCCAAGGCCTGACACTATTACTAAGATGGAGCATTCAAAAAAAGGGACCTATCATGATTGCCCTCCGAAAGACCCAACAAGCAGCTCAAAGAGTCAGATGCAGATATTTGCATCCAACCAATGGACAGAAACAACTGACCCTTGTTGTTGAATTAGGGAAGGCTGAAAGAAGCTGAGGAGAAGGGCGATCCTGCAGGAGGACCAGCTGTGTCAAATAATCTGAACCCCCGAGATCTCTCAAACACTGGACCACCAAACAGTCAGCATATACCAGCTGATATGAGGCCCCCAACACACATACAGTAGAGGACTTCCGGGTCTGTGTTTATTCAGAGACGATGCACCTAACCCTCAAGAGACTGGAGGCCCCATGGAATTTAGAGGTCAGGGGGGAAGGGGGTTGAGGGCTTCCACGTGGAGACAGAGGGGTTGGGGAGGAGGTCTGGGATGTGGATCAGTCGGAGGGTGGATTGGGGGTGGGGGTTGACAATGGAATATGGAATGTAAAAAAATTAATTAATTTATACAATAAAAAAAGAACTCAAAAGAAAGTTGCAATGATGATATGTATTTCACCAATGTACTATATATGTATATACATATGTATATGCATATGTTATGTAGACATATATATGTGTGTGTGTTGGATACAGAAACATCACTATGACTTAATTATCTCTTCCAAGTGCAAGAAATTATATGAATATATTTACAATTTTATATGTTATCTCTGGAGATAATATTATTTGCCTGGGGACATTCCTCACTGAATTTGTATCATATGGGAATTAGGAGCATAATAAGGCTTGAATATCAAAGAAAACATTTATATTTGTAAATTCTAATTGTCTCATCTGCCAAATAAAGATGCCTCTTAAAATGAAACTTATATGAGGAAATATTAAGAAATATTTACTACCTGTATTTTAGGTACCATAAAATTGAATTTAAATAATTTATTACATTTCCATGCCTCCAGGGCTCTGTCTTCAAGTCACTTTTATGCCGATGAAACTTATTGTGACCTCCTTTGTTGTTGCCAGAAATGTGTCAAACATCTTGTTTCCACTTCTCTTACATTTGTGCTTCAAACATTTCCCAGAAGAGACTAGATCGCTTTTAATCTAGGAGGCTTGTTTCACTAAGATGTGGTTGCTTAACAATTTAGCCACTTTGCACACACATGTCTTAGGGAGTGCCTCCCCCCCCCCAAAATTTTTATCTCTAAAAGATGTGAATACACTCTTATAAATACAATCATTTTTTAAAAAATATCATTTCATATAATGCAAAGTACTTTATGATGTGCATAAGCTTTTTAATAAATACCTTAACAGTTTATTATTTTTATTTCACTTTCTCCAATTTTACAAGTATTGTCTCCAACAGTAAGATTATTTGTAATAATTCATTTTGTGACTTCAAGACCAAGATACGATTTCAAACAATGACTACTTAATTTTTATACTTTTCATACATTTATCAGTTTTAACCAAGGTATTTTTATTTTATCAGTACAGACACTCAATTGTTTCTATTTTCTTTATGATACTATTATTAAGTCTTCAAACTACCCTCATTGTGCCATATTAATCCTCACTCACAATAATAGTGTTGTAGAGATTTTTGTAGCCACAAACATTTTAAGACAATTGCTATGTATTATTTTACTAAGTATTTAATTTTTCTCTGAACTTTTCATTCTTAATTTTCTTTGTAGCAACATCTTATAAGAGTTATCAGTGCATCAGTGGTAGATCTTTTCTCAATGTTACTTATATGTGACAAATACTACCTTCTTGTCTATACTTCCATGAGAATATAAAAGATAGGACTCACCACAACCAGACATGCTTTACTTGTCAAATACTGTTTTCATTTGAATGTATTCTTATTACAGTGTTAATACTAGGATTCTTGCTACTTTTCCAATTATCTCTGTATAAGATGATATGGGAACAGGGCTACAACTTGTTCAGAGTAATAGAGAAACAAAGGTGACATTTTGGAGAAGGTGCCTTTTCTTGACAAAAAAGTATTATTTGATGGTCTTAAAAATTGATTACTTTGGTTATTTGTGCGTGCGTGTGTGTGTGTGTGTGTGTGTGTGTGTGTGTGTGTGTGTGTATGTGTGTGTGTGTGAAGATATCCTTGGAAGTGGAGTCCAGATGTGTTGGGTTTTCCTGGAGCTGGAGTTACAGGTGGTTATGAATACCTGACACAGATAGATCACCACTGGTATTTAGTACCTAAGCTATGTCTCTCATCCTCACATAGAATCTTGTTAGTAAAAACCAGGAAATTGTGTAGTTCAAGGATCAAAAACCTTAATTGTTATTAAAATAGGAAAGTTACACTTTCTAGAAAAATTATTGCCTTATAGAAGTAAACAAATTCCAATGACAGATGTCTTTGAATAGAAGTCCAGAACACTTACATTTTTAAACTTTGAAGTATGGGGAGTCACAGCCATGCTTCTCAGACATTTGGTAAGGGTTTCTAAGCTCTGTGTGGCATCAATCATGCATGTATTAATTTAATGCATATTAAATATCTAATGGATGTTCTGATCTGCCTTGTCAGAATAAATGTATAAGTATACTATTAAAAAGAATAGGACCTTGGAAGAAGACTCAGAGGTTAAAGGTTTTACAATTTAATCCTGAAAGTCTGAGTTCAATACCCAAAATCAATGGTAGAAGAAGAGAATGAACTCTTGCTGCAGCACACCTGCTCCTGCACACACACACACACACACACACACACACACACACATACACATGAACACACATGCACACACACACACACACACATACACACACATACACGCCACACACCACCACTACCACCACCATCACCATCATCAACAGCAACAACAGCAACAATGATGTTAATAGAGAGTAGATTTGACTTGTGAAGGTAAATTTTCATGGATTTA
>JADRCD010237225.1:0-38764 GCA_019843815.1 Montemys delectorum | reverse complement strand
ATCCTTCTCTTTTTTGGGATTCCAACAGGGACAATGGATCTAGTGAAAACTGAAAGCCGCCATTTGCTTTGCAGGAGGAGTGGGTTCGCTCCTTGGAGCTCCACAAAGAGCACTTCTGGGAGATGGCATCTAGTCCTGACATTACATGCTTAAGGATCTATTAAAGTATTCTACCTGGGGTGTGGTGAGGGTAGAGCAAGATGAGGAGGGCTTAAAATCATTCCACAAGAGGGCGCTGTAGCTCTGTGGCTTCCTAGTATGGAGGAGGGGGAGTGGAGCGGAAGGGAGTAGTTGGGGCTGCACAGACTCTCAGGGCTTTTTCTAGGGGGACAGCTAATCTTACTAGTGTTTGGCTCCCAAGATGGAAGCAAGTATTACTTAAAGCAAAAATAGAATGACCTGGGGTAGGTAAATGAATCTCCACGTGTCGTAGTTGCTCAAAGAAAACAGGCAATCTGGGGAGTTAAAGAGGGGTTGGCCTGGAGCCTTGGGTTACCTTCTCATTAAAATTTTATTATGTTTACTTAGTTATTTTGTGTCTGTATATGGTGGGGGAGAGGTAAGTGTACATGCCATACATGTAGAGATGAGAGGGCAACTTACAGGAGCTGATTTTCTTCTTCCACAGTGTGGAATCCTGGCATTGAACTCAGAGTGTTGAGCCGACTCCCTAGCCTGGGTTGCCTCTCAACAAGGGTGCTGCCCCATTAGAAGCACGGTTACTATCTTTGATGGCCTGTCCAGCCTGAGGCCCTGATTGTTATTTTATGATCTGGAATGAGGCTTTTCTACAGGGTTGAGGCGGCAGCTGCCGTGGACTTGTCTCTCTGTGGAGGACGGTATGCTCACCTCACCCTGCTATATTACAGTCATTGTAGGCCAGCATCTCATATTGAATGAATATTTTACCCATGTAATCATGATATGAAACAGTCTCCATAGAAGGCATCACAGTATATTCGTGACTTAATTTTAAATGGTTATGGTCTTGGTCAAAATTTATGGTCAGTGGCTTTGCGTTTTCAAGTGCGTGAATATTTATGCCCTGTCTAAACCGCCCAGTGCTGTTCTCTTTGATAAACTCCCCTTCTTTGATGCCCCTTCCAGGAGTTGCTTGGCTTAAGAACACGTGTGTTAATTTTCAAACATTCGGAATCTGACAGCAGATCTTTGGGGGATGCATCTCCTTTTAGATAAGAAGCCAAACCACTTTCTGGAAGTCTAGAGATGAGAAATCAAAGGTTTAGGAATAGATTGACTTGTTCCATTTAATTCTCTCCAGGTTTGTATATGCTCTCTGCCTCCAACTTTACTAAGAATGAGAAAAACATAGATATTTAGTGGTTGAGGGCAAAACCTGCCGAGACCCCTCACCGTTTTGCTTCACTTGGAAGCTTGTAAATTGTATTTATGAACTTGAACTTTAAGAAACTGGAAGATGAGGAAAAATAACAACACACACCCACACACTCACACCCACACCCACACCCACTGAGAGAGAGAGAGAGAGAGAGAGAGAGAGAGAGAGAGAGAGAGAGAGAGAGAGAGAGAGAGAGAGATTTGTAAACTAGGGGAGTACAGATAGAGTTCTTTCTCACTGAGCATTCCTTCCTGAGATTCTCAGGAAATAACCCCAGGGCCAGCTTTCCACTGTAGGGCTTCCACAGACCCAGAGAGGTTTGAATAAACACTCCAGACTGAAGGGAGGCTGAGGAGACCCCTTGTACTCTGCATAGAGTACTCTGAAAGGCCTGAAGGTGGAGCGCTTGGCCAAGCGATGAGGCACACTGCTGGATAGTGATTGGCAATCTTTGAAAGCAACTTTTCTCCCAGACTTTACACTCTGCTTGCACTGTGAGTCTAGGAACCATGCCAAAGAATCCAACACTGTGAACGACTGCGATTGGGGGTGGAGTAGATTGTCAAATGGCTGGAAATATAGCTTAATTTATACCCTGGAAGAACCCTCCGGTTCTTATCTCGTTTTCCTATCAGATGGCATAGTTTTCCAGTTTTCTGCCACAAAGATAGATCACTGTATAAGTGTTTCCTGGGACTTTGTCGTCTGTCCACTGTAGTAGAACCTCCCCTTTCATTACTTGAGTTTCTGTTTTCACATACAAATGAATCTTTCAGATGCATCAGGTTTGTAGGTAAATCATTCATCCTTCAGTAGCCAATCTGTCTTCTATTTTATTTAGAAAAAGGATGGGTTTCATATTCTCCCCTCCTCTCTATTTAACATATTTTTAAAAGGAACTCTGTTACTCATTTCTATGACACAGCTGCTAAATCTTCTGGGACACATATTTTCTTGTTTTTCACTGTATGCTGTCCATACTTTATAAGTCTAACAGTAATTTCGGAAACGTAGCTTTGCATTTATTTAAGATTAGGATGGCAATGAAGGACACACACATTTTCAAAACCTCATCTGTTTAGGGTTCAGTGTGATGATTCTTTTTGAAAAAAAATATTAATAGTTGTTTGCAACATGGTCTCTATTTTTTTTTTTGTTTCTGCCAAGCTTCTCTGGGATAATTACTTAAAGAAACTCTGAAAATTATAATCATTTTTATTAAATAAAGAAAACAATTTTTATGTTTTGGTTACTAAGTTTGGAGTGGAAGCCTCATGGTTAAGATGGTCTTCAGCGTGGCAAACTAGACTCTGCCATCTATAGTTCTATATTCAGCCCAGTGTGTGGTTTAATTTAATCAGGCTTCTGGGTAATATGGTCAGAATTAATCTTGTTAACCTTTCTAGTTATGAGTAAGCTGATTGCTCAGTTTTAAAGCACACCATATAAATACCAGAGAGCCATGTCTCCCTTTTAGTGCTGAGTAAAGAGAAATCTCCAAGTGTTACTGTTTCCACACAAACCAAGGGGACAGGGATCCTAGGGGGTAGGTTTTAATCCTCCCTATTATTTTGCTGTATTTGCTTCTGTGTTTCTTTTACACCTCCTTAATTTTTTTGATTTATTTTCACCTTATGTGTCTGAGTGTATGCCATGTTTATGCGCAGATCATGCATGTCTGGTGTTCTCAGAGGGCATAAGAGGGCACCAGATCACCTAGAGCTATAGTTACAGATAATTATAAGTTGCCATGTGGGTGCTGGGAACTGATTCCAGGTTCTCTGCAGGAGCATCAAGCTGTTAACTGCTGAGCTACCTCTCCAGACTGATTGTTACATTCTTTAGGTCTGCATGTGTGTGTGTGTCTGTGTGTACATATACATATGGATATGCATGTATGACATTTGGGTAGAACTCTGGCATGGCTTAAGGAAAAAAAAACAAAGAACAATGAATGTGTGATTATAGTTTAATGATAATGCAAAAATATCTCATGTGTAGCACTGAACTAAGTAGAGAGTGCTTCAAAGATGAACTTCAAATGGCTGATAAGCATTTTATAAGATGCTCAACATTATCTATCAAGGGAAATTAAATCTGCTTTTAAGATTTCATCTTAGTCCATCATAATGGACAAAATAAAAATGGTGGCAGGAGCTGTAGGTGTCAGTGTGGAAAATGTGAGAAATGGAAATGCCTATTCTCTGCTGCACGAAGTGCACAGTGGTGCAGTCATTACACAAGTCAGTGTAGCATTTCCTCACAAAGCTGGAACTAGATATATCACATGGTCCAACTATGGATCTCTTGAGCATATACTCAAAAGACTCTGTATCCTACTGCAGAGATGCTTGTTATCTGTGCTCATGGATGCTTTGTTCACAACAGCTGGAAATTGGAAACAGCCTAGTTGCCCATCAATGGATGAACAGGTAATGAAAATGTGATACATTCAATGGAATACTTACTATTCAGCTGTTAAAAAAATAAAATCACGAAACTCGTAGGTAAATGGATGGAGGTAAAAGCAACCATTCTGAGTGAGGTAGCTCAGATGCAGAAAGACAAACGGCACATGTTTTCTCTCATTTGTGTTTGTTAGCTTTGAATCTTCAGATATGTGCTTCATTTTGAATGCACATAGAAGCCACAAAGTTACTAAGAGTCCACCGTGGTATATGCCCCTTTCAAGAGAAGGGGGATAGAATACAATGGTATAAGGGGTTTAAAGGGAATACTGGAACAGGAAAGTTAAATGCGAATGATGGCTAGGAGGGCAGGGTAAAGGCAGAAATACAAGGAGGGATAACAACCACTAAAGGTCTTTTGGAAATCCCATCTTAAAACCCACTAATATAGAAACTTTCTAAAATATGTATATATATATATATATATATATATAGTTTTCATGGAGTTACTCTACATTCAGTATACCAACTAGACTGCACATGCTAGCAAATAAAGTCCCCAATACAAGGAATAGGTTACTTAATTTTTAGTTGAGGCTAATGGGTTTTCCTAGGCCACCCTATCACCACTACCACCAAGCACTACAGAATATTGGCAATGCTATGGGTTATGGAGAGTTATATATCTTTCACATCTTTACAGTAAACCCTACTGTTTACTTACTTGTTTACCAATTACTTACGCCATTGGAGAAATCATGGTGGTACTTACTTGGAGGTTCATTCTTATTGGCTATCTTCTGTAGCAGTGGAAGGTTGTTGTGGGAAATATTAAAAACGATCACCCCTCAATCTCTCCTGCCCCTCTGGACCACGCTCTAGCTCTGGTGCCGGTACTGGCCGGCCACATCACTATATTCCAGAGGGGTCCTGCTATTCTTTCCCAGCTTGCGAGTTCATCTTGCTCACATGCAACGCCCCACACACCCCACAATCAGTCATCTAGTGTTTAGTTACCCGGTAGAAACATGACTCTTAAGACTTAGTTATCCAATCGGGTTTATATATCAATACGATCACAATTTACAAGATGCCAATACAATCATTTCAGAGCCAAATGATAAAGATAATGTTTTAACCTAATTATTCTAACCTTGTGAAAACCTTAGCTACTTGTGGCTGTTTAAAACCACACGGGGTCTGGATCATCTTCCTGTTCGTCTGCCTCCATGTTGATTTCTCCTGCTTCTCCTCTGATCTCCAACCTCCCTCACTCTTAAATTTCTAGCTCCGCCTCCCTATTCCTATCCAATCACAGACCTATCACTGTCCTAATGTGATTGGACAGAGAAAATGCTGCAACATTCTACCCTTTCTGTTTAATTAAAAACAACAACAACAACAACAACAACAACAACAACAACTTTCTCTCAAAATATAAATTGAACATAATTATTACATACTGTAAATTATATGGTATAAGATAGATTTAACACCCAGTCCAACATTTTTGCCAATAAAATTTAACACTATCTTCTATCCTAACTTCACCTGGCTATGTCTTGGCTTTAGATTGGATGCCTTCTGAAAACCATCCTCTCAAAGTAAAAAGCCTGGGCCGGCTAGGGGACTTTGTAGTTTTCAAACCCATCAGAAATCCAAGAATGACTGATAATAAGCCTAACCCAGCTTCCAAAAATTTAGCCAGTTGATAGAGACTGCTGAACACCTAGACAGTCCTTTACTTCAAAATGTTAGAGCAGCGGTCTTCAGCGGGCAGTGACAGGTCTGTGATTGGACAGAGAAAATGCTACAACAGAAGGTTCTATGTCTGGTACAAGAAAAGGAAAGGAATCACCAATTTTGCCCCCTGTGAACCCTGTGACTTACAAGACATTCGAGATATGCTTACTGATACATTAGTGGAAAGGATGTCATGGCAGCAACCAACGATTTTCTGACTGGACCTAAGGTTAACCCCAGGCAGTGAAACATGTGCCTGGCATATTTGGCACTGTTAATGGGCTTAAAGCTGGTAGCTAGATAGGTTATAGTCTAGATAAGAATATAATAATTTTGTTTTGCTAAGTGGATTCAGTATGCACTGGGTGCTTATACACTGGCTGTATCTACACTGGGTACGTGTATACTGGGTGTGTATACATTAGGTGCATATGCACTGGCTGTATATACACTTGGTATGTATATACTGGGTGTGTATACACTGGTTGCATATACACTGGGTACATATGCAATGTGTGCATATACACTGGCTGTGTATACCCTGGGTGTGTATACATTGGGTGCATATACACTGGGTACATATACACTGGCTATATATATGCACTGGGTGTGTATACACTGGCTTCAAAGCAATAATCCCACTACTAAGAAGGATATTCTTGTAGCTATCAGTTTTTGAATTTCTTAATTGATGTATGTAAATTTAGAGCCTTTTTTTTTGTTGTTGTTGTTGTCTGGAACAACATGTCAATTGGAAGATTTCTTGTTCGTAGTTTGGCTTTGATGTCATAGAATGAATAGTTCTTCTCTTCTACAGTAGTCTATTTTCATAATTCTTGGCTAGTCCATTTATAATCTAATCAAATAAAATTATAACTATCTTAAGAACAAATGGATTATATCATTAATTATTCAATGGGATGTTGTCATGAAATCTTACTTTTGCATGAGCTCTGAGAAGAACATGGACATTTCTTGTTTGGGAATGAATGGAAATTTACTGTGAAACTATGTATTTGGCTTTACACTTTAAACAGTGAAGGTTTTCCCCCCTCAGTAGAGTCATGAAATCATCTGAAATTAAAATCTACTTGGCGCCCGTGAAATTCAGAAGACAGAAATCATTTAATCCTCTCCAGTCCTATGGAGCAAAAGGAAACCTTTCACAGTGCCAGGGCTTCAACTCCCAACCCACAGTCTTCTGTCTTTTCCATTGACTTCTCCTTTCTAGATTTGGGTTTAATTCTCACCAGTTTTAACATAACCCCCACATGCTAAGAGAAATAAATGCTGTATCTATTGCTAAGTTAGTTTTCAGTATCTTAGTCACCTATTTGCATGTTTAAGAGATTATCCCAGGAACCTTCAAAGGTGTTTCTTTCCTCTTTCAAGAGCCCCAGGAACATGTTAAGTGACTTCCCTTAGCACCTTGCCACATCCTCCTCCAAATCTCTTTTGTCTTGGACTCTGGGGTCAATTATCTTGTGTGGGAGACTGATGAATAAGAGCTATTCATAGCCCTGTCACCAGCAGATTAAGGAGTCTCTCTGGGTATTTCCAGGCCTGAAAATTAGTCTGGCTAGATCGAGAATACTTTGAAAATTTGCATAGAAAACTTTAATCTCTGAATATATGTTTATACAGAAATGTCTTTAATTCTGCATTATTTTCTTCTTTTGGAAAGTATTAAAAATAAAAGTTCATCTTTTCCCACTAGTTAAGGTAACATGGGAGAAATATCATGGGTGAAGCATGAGTTGCAAAAATGCAAAAGTACATATATTTGTATATTATACTGGTTTTATGTTGTTAGTATTGAAAGACAACTATATGAGTCTGATAAGAGCTGGAGATAGAAACTGATCAAGGAGAGTTGAGACCCCAGAGCAGCATCTGTGAGAACGTCCTTGCCAATGGCCACAATGCTGGAAGAGAGCTCTGCTTCTCATTTCTTTGTTGTCTCCTCAGTGAGGTTTTTTTTTTTTGTTTGTTTTTTTTGTTTTTTTTTTGTTTGTTTGTTTTTTTTTGTTATCACCTCCAAGATGGCCTCATCTGGGAGAGGCAGAAGGAGAAATATGGAAGAGGAAATGGTAAAACATGAACATAGTCCCTGGAAAGATGTGAAATCTGCAAGAGGCAGTGTGGCAATTAATGTTCTGTATTTTAATAAGCCATTTATTCAAATACGTGTTTGCTCTTGGCGTTTCAGTTCTACACTGATAAGTGTCAACTTCTTTTGTAAAGCTCTGTCATTTCCAGGACATGCTTGGTGGCAGGTATCTGTGTCACCTGCAAAGAGGGCAGCTGATTTCCAGAGAACCAGAACCCAGAAGCCCACATGATGGGACTTCTCCAGTCTGCTGTAGACTGTGGAGAAGGGCTTTGGGGATACTGAGTTTGCACAGATCGATTATCTACTGTTTATAGACATAGCAGTGGCATGTTAGCTGGTGCCTTTGTCAAGTACAACAGTTCTCTAAAACTATAGACATCTCTTGGAGGTCACAACTTTTCAGTCTTTTTGAATCAGAGGTTTGGAACTTATCTTTGGAGTTATAGTCGGAAAAATATGAAAAATTCTGTTAACTCTCCAAGCATATATATATGTATACATATATAATATACATACATATATATGATATTATAGAGTCTTCTTTATTTATATTTATTTATAGCTCTCCAAGCAGCAATGTGTATATATGCTATTATAGAGCCTTCTTTATTTATATTTACTTATTTCATATGTTGGATAGGGGCTTATCCCACGGAGCATGTGTGGAAGTTGGAGGACCAACTCATGGAGATTGTTCTCTCCCTCTCCCACTGGGTTTTTTGGAATCAAACTCAGGTCACCAAGCTCTGTGGAAAGTGCCTGTAAGCAGCAAGCCCATCTTGCTACCTGAAAGAGCCGTCTCCATAAAGCACTGAATTCAGCACACAGTACACATCTGGAGGTGGCTGATGGGATAATAACATTAGTATTTTATGGATTTTTTTTGTATTATGCATCTTTGTTGAGTATCTCTCTGCTTCAGTCTGAGTAGATACCAGTGGCAGGAAGATGACCCATTCCATATATTCTTGACTCTGGGTATTCCAGAACTGAGTTATAGTTTACATTGCTATATCTCTTATGCTCTTGGTTACTTGGAAGTGTTCAATTCTTCCAAAGTCTGATGTCTGTATTTAAAATGGGTTCTGTTTGGTTTTATCTTGTTCTGGCTTGTTTTTTATTTTTTGCTTGTTTTTATTTTATTAATTGTTTCCTTCTTTCTTTCCTTCCTTCCTTCTTTCCTTCCTTCCTTCCTTCCTTCCTTCCTTCCTTCCTTTCTTTCCTTTTCCTTCCTTCTTTTGCTCCTCCCTTTCTTTATTTTTTTCCTTCCTTCTTCCTTCCTTCCTTTCTATTAAGTTATTTATTTAGTTTAGATCCCAATTGCAGCTTCCCCTCCCTCATCTCCTCCCAGTCCCTTCTTCTTCCCTCCCCTCCTTCCTGTCCATGTCCCTACTCCACCCTAGGAAAGCTGAGACTTTCCATGGATAGCAGCCAACCTTGGCATATCAGGATGTGCAATATTGGGCACATCTTCTCACCATCACATCATCTTCTTTTGAGGCTAGACAAGGCAGCCTGGTTAGGGGACAGGGACCAAAGACAAGAACATAGTCAGAGGCAGCTCCTGCTCCAGTTTTGGGAATAGTGGGAACCCACCTACCAGCCAAGGGGATATCCTTACAAATAATACACTTCTTTATAAAAATGTGTTTGTGCCTCCTTTTACCTTTTTCATAACACACATGATGGTGCATTGGTTCTTAAGTACCTCACCGGACTCTTTGTCAACATTTCTTCTGAGGTGTGATCTGCTTATTAGAGAACATCTCAGGGATACTAGTAACCAATAGTACCTGATAAGAAAAACTAGTACCTGATAAGAAAAACTAGTACCTCATAAGAAAAACTAGTACCTCATAAGAAAAACTGCACTGTACTTTGAAACTACCTCACACGTTGCCATCCTCACTGTGAATTTAAGACTTAGGATTATTTTTTTAATTGGTTATTCTTTCTTAAGCACTTTAAATTCTGAAATGTGGAAGCTAAATAATTGGCTTTATTTTCACCAATCCATTCATATTACTTGAGTACTTCTTTAATGTCAGGCCCTGTATCAAATTCTGAGGACACAGTAGCTCATAAATCCTGCAAGTAAAAGAAAACATATTCCAAAATACGATGGAATAAAATGATGATATTAAACAGCACTGTAATCGATGGGAGTTTATAAGTTCCCATCTTTTGCATAATGCATTGGGATGCATTTGCATCTAAATACAACTGGTAATGCTTAATTCGTTTTGGAAGTTAATATATTGAAATTAAATGCAATTATGATTTTGTAAAAATGTACTGGCTTAGTTAGCCTTTTGGGATAATGCCTATCCATTAGTTCTTTATTATTGGCATTTCAGGAGGATGCATAGGGAAGATGAACCCAGCTTTGCTGGACAATCCCCTTTTCTTGTCAGTTAATTCTTATCAATTACTTCAGCACTTTCACTTTCAAGACTTTTCACTTTCCGTGGTGTTGTAGTTTGGGCGGAAATCATCATCCCTTGACTGATAGATCCAAAAGTTTGGAATTGTCTAGTCCACTACATTAAAGACACATTATTTACCATAAAACAACAATAATAAAACAAAACAAAAAATTAAAGCAGTTTGAGAAATTAGGAAAGATCACAGACAATACATGTGTCTTCTAGAATTGTTATTGGGCATGTTTGACATTTGATTCCTGAAACAGTATCAGGATTTCACTTTTAATTCTTTTAGCCACAATATTCAGTTTCGATTTATTAAGTTTTACAAAGCTCAGAAGTTTTACAAAGCTTAGCGTTTTCACATGTGGGTGTAGCAGTGGTCCTACTGTTGGATAGCATTTGAACTGTGTATCAGATACTGTGCAAAGAGTTTTCCTGTGCTGATTAATCTGTGCAGTGGCCTGAGATGAGAGGTACTGCTCTCATTCCTATTTAGCAGTGGAGAGGAATGTAGCTCCTCATAGTTCAGTGGTTGTGTCTTGTTTGCTGTTGCTGAAGAATTAAGTAGTTATGCTCGAAGTCAGCAGGTTCCTTCAGTGAACATATCAGTACTTGCTTCTTAGCTGCAGTGAATTATCTGAAACGTTATATCGTAGCACAAGGAGATGAAGCACCTGGAAATGACAGTCTACACCACTGGGTGTGCACACATGGATACTATTTCTCAGGAACATTAAAAATGTGCTGATTTTGAGCTTGGCTCTGGTGTTACACCCTGTGCTTACCTACTGACAATAGGAAAAGTGATTATTTTATTTTCTGTATTTTGTTTATATCTTAAACATTCCTTTCTTATTTTCATAATGTCCATGAGACTTCAGAGTTAGGAGAAACAGTACATCTTCTGGGCTTTTGGTATTGTTTTTCATCTTATTGGCACTGTGAATTCATTTGATTATTTCATTCTCTCCCATTTTGGTTTCCAAGAAATCAGAATAAACTTTAAGTAATTATTTTCTTTTGTCATGGCACATAGTTTTCAGCTCACATTTTTTGGCATGATTTTAACCTTAGGCTCCTCTTCTTTCTTGTTTCTTAGCAACGGGGGCATGTATTTTGGGTCAGACCACCAAGACCACAATATCACATCTGCTTCTCAATTCAGTATTTCAGTAAGTTAGCCTCTCTTAGTGTTGGTATTTAATCTGAATATTGATGTCTCGTGTAATATCATTATGAGAATTAAAGGCAATAATGCATGGGGAATTCTTAGAACATCGATGCATAATATGCACTTGTGTCTATTAAGTCATTGAACTGCATTGCTCAGATGTGTGTGTCTACTGAAACCCTTTCTGTACTGAGGCTTCACATAAATAAATATTAAAATGTTATCCTCTTTTTATGTAATGTGAAGACATAAGTATAAAAATTCTCACAAAGTTGACATAGTTTCCAAAGTGTATGTTAATCAGAGTGTATAAATCATATAGGATAGGTTTTTTAAGTTTTGTTTATTTTCATAAACAATTTAGGGAATTTAGACAAAACTGAGAGAGTCTATGTTTCTGAATAACTTTGAATAATATGTCATCTACATGCTGTAATATTAGAGAAAGGATTCAGGGTGTAAGCTTTTGATTATGATATGACAGAAAAAGAACACCTTAAGTAGACAAATTAGGGGTCTTTATAAAGTGAAAAAATGTGCAAAATAAAAATGAAAGTTTGTAAATACTTCACCTTTTCAAGGAAATGAAAGCTTTTCCTGTTTCAGTGTGTGGGAGGAAGCCTTTGAGTTTCGGCCACAAATACAGGCATGTTCAGACACTTGGGCTCCAGCAGAAATGGTTGGCTAGACCAACCTCTCCAAGTTCATGAAAGATAAGTTAATTAGGATAATGCTGTGGCCTAGGAAAACCCTACTGATGGTAAATGGATCTGGGGGGAAATATGGGCCTAGCGTTTCCTTTAGTTTCTATTATTTCTTCAAAGCTTGATCAATCTGTACAGTGGAAAATATTTCCTATAGAAGCTTGGAAATAGTATTAAGTAACAGGGAGTAAGCTTTCAGAGGTAAATTCTTTCAGTTTCAATTTATTTGACTTTTATCACTAAGGCTTTTCTCATTATGTTATAAATAGTTTTTTGTTTGTTTGTTTTCTGGCTCGTTTTTAGACTATTAAAGTCAATAATGCTCTCTCTAATTTTTATTCATTTCACTGTTTACAAATTCTAGAATTAGAGTGTTAAAATTAGATGCGTGGTGTATGTTTAACACTGTACTAGAAAGAGTGAATAGAGAAGGAGCCAGAAGGAAATACATATTTATTGTTCCATAAATGGGAAAGAAGCAGGAATTGGGCACTGAAGTAGGATCAAATCTGCCCAGAAGAAAGCGTTCACGCCACCCAAGATTTGACAGCTCAGCTAGTTCTTCTCGCAGGGGAGGGAGTTTACAATCTCCAAGCTGAATGAAGCCAGGTCCACAGACTACAAATGTGCTCCTGACTCTGTTAGTTTGATATGTGCCAGCAGAATTGAATCTGTAAATGAGATGCCAAAGTCTAGCAGACACCTGCTCCGCATCTGCCCTTATATAGATGCGAGCTTTTCCAGAAAGCTTGGGTAATGCAGAGAGGAGAAACAACTCTGCCCAAGGATATCTGTGGCTCAAGTGCTAGGAACCAAAGGTAATGCCCTTGCTGCCTTCTTTTCCTCTAAAACACCATACCTTACAAGTTACAGTAATGGCGGTGGACCTTTGCTGATAGACCGAAGCTCCATGTAATGTCCAATATAATGTAAGCCACAGAGAAGATGGGATTTAACTTGCTAGTGAACATACACTCGGAAGGTAAATAAATGTTAAAGAAACTGTGAGATGGTTGAGGTTCAGTAACGCTGGACTCGAAGGATATTAGGAGTTTGCTAGCTACCAACTTGAAGACAGACTCTGTAATAACACAGAGCCTAACAACACAGGTAAACATTACTCAAAAGAGAGTGAATCTATCAAGTCAACACAACTTTCATTGTGTGGCTACTGGATCCTAGGATTCTCTGTGATTCAATTTCAGACCCCATAACTGAGAGTTTTAGCTTGAATAAAAAGGTCCCTTGAACCTCTCAGTGGCATCTAGATATTGGTGGGAAATGAAGACTTTTGTTTTTGTGCTTGACTCTCTTACATCCAGGCAGAATTAGTCACCATGCAAATTAACATGCTTGCCTTATAGAAAGGGCGTTCATTGTTCATCCCTGTGTGGTTTACTGTTGAAATGAGAAGAAAACCATTTTTCATTTTAAAAGAATTAAATTAAACCATAAAAAATAATCCCTTGGAAATACTTTGAACCTTTAAAGTTAGGCTTTTTAAATTGCCAACAGGCAAAGATGAGGTCAAGCAAACTTATCAGAAGATCTACGTTTGGCAACATTTACATTTGGGGGATCATTTTGAGGTAGCAAAATGTGATTTAAACAATTTCAGATCCCATAACTGAGAGTTTTAGCTTGAATAAAAAGGTCCCTTGAACCTCTCAGTGGTACCTTGAAATCTCAGGGTCTCACTTGGGAATGCCAACTGTATACATAGATCCAGTAGGATTGTATATATAAGATGTGGGTGATGATGAACTTACTGCTTTTAATTGTCCTTTATTTTTTTTCATGTTTAAGAACCCCTGGTGTGGCCTTTTGCTATTCTTCCCTCAAAGTTATTAGCCACAGCAGAAGGATGAAAATGGACTCCTGCCTGAGGGAGACAGGCATTGGTTGAGTAATCTAACTTCCTATGGATTTTTACATGCAGTTTAAAGAGGATTTTTATGTTTTCTTTTAGTTTAAAATTTAGCTTTAGTGACCTGTGCAACACAAACTATGGAAAACTACAATCATACTCTTTCTGTTTGTAGGTAAATAAATATATATTTTGGTCTTAGCTAATCTTGATGCTATATTTACAAACTGTAAGAAACTATTTCAGATTTGCAATTGATACTTCCTCATCCACCTGTTCCTCCTGCTCCTCCTCCTCTTCCTCCTCCTCCTGCTCCTCTTCCTCTTCTTCCTCCCCCTTTTACTTAGAAGCATTTTTCATCTTGAAGTATCTGTTAGACCTGGCTATGTCACATGTGAAAGATTTAGTTCATGGGCAAAACTCAATGTGGTAAAATTAAGAAGTCAAGATTTGTCTCCCGGGCCAAGGAAAATTATTCTGATCAAATCATATTAATCAAAGTTGTCAATCCAGGGGATAAAAATTATTGTAATGATTTCAGACAAGTAGCACATAAATAAGAGAATTTTTTTGTGTGGGTGGAGGCCTCACTTCTCTCCTGGAGCCACGGAATCCCATCAAGAATGGGTTGCTTGGTTCTGTCTACTAAGCTAGGACATTTATAGACATTTGCTCATCTACTGAATTTAGAGAGACTGCAATTTACCTCTAATCCATGTAGTACTATGTATTGTACAAGTGAAGGTAACCATCTTTTTTTTTTTTTAAATCCCTTTAAAGTGTATAGGTCAGCTTAAAAACTGTATCTTATGTGTAAAGGAATCACATTGTTTGCCAGGTTCATTCCAAACTGTACAAGTGTTTCAAGTGTGTCACTTCCTGGAGTGTAAGTTGTCTACCTGTGCTGATGGCACCCTTGTATCATATTGATTTATATTTGGTGCAACAGCCGCTCATCCTTCAAGCAGAACAAGAAGATATTAGGGTCAACTCTATATTTTTATTTTATAATTTTTTATTTTTAACTATGTTTAGGTGTATCTCTGCATATGGGTATGTGTACAGAGTGTTCTGATGTCTGAGGAGTTCAGAGGTGTCAGTTCCCCTGGAGATGGAGTTACAGATGCTGGTGAGCTCTTTGATGTGGCTTCTGGGAACTAAGTGTGGGTCTTCAGAAGGAGAAGCAGGTGCCCCTAACTGCTCAGGATCTCTACAGAACCTAACTCTGTATTTTTAAGTTGATGACAAACAGAAACCGAATAGGTGATTCTTGATAGATAACAACCCTTTATTTTACAAACTATTCCTTCGTTTCTCCCTCCCTCTGTCTCTCTCTCTCCTTCCTCTTCTCTCTCCTTCCTTCCTTCCTTCCTTCCTTCCTTCCTTCCTTCCTTCCTTCCTTCCTTCCTTCCTTCCCCTTTCACTTCTTAATCATTTTTTAAGGTGAGGTACTTAGTAAATGAAATTTTAAACTCAGTTGAAATCTGAGGCATGTCTGAATGTCTTTCAAATTGGCTTAAATGAATTTAATTATTAATGATTCCAAAGTAAAGCTTTGAGTTAGGTGTTTAAAATCAGCATGTTTTTGTTGTTGTTGTATTGAGCACCTGCTGCTGTTGTTCCTAGAGGCATGCTCAGGCCATAAGACCTTGTCATGGTCATTAACGAGCTAATTTCTTACTGTTATCACTTATAGCCATGCTTGAAGTTGTGTGATATATTCCTGGTGACTAAACATCACAGTCTAAGTTTTCATGTTTCCAATAATACTGAGCTTTCCAGACCATAATGATATATTTGAGACAATTAATGTATAAAAAGAAGGAGTGGTCTGCTCCTGACAGCTAGGTGGGAGTGCATGGGAAGGAAAAGGGCTAACTGTATTTGCCAAAGAACAAAAGTGAAGGAGGAGGGAGACTGGGGTCCCCACTTCCCATGAAGGATACACCCCCCCCCCCCACTGATCCTGAAGGTCCATAGTCCTTCCCAATATGGCTCTCTAAGGGCCGAATGGAAATGCTCATCCAGACTACAGGGTTTCTGTAATTCACACCCTTCGTGTACATTTAAAAAAAAAAGACAGCAATGTGCAAATATCCAATTCATGTCTGCCTTGGTGAATTAACAGCTATTACTTTCCCTGATTCAAGTTTTATGTGACACAAAGGCAGAAGAAAGGAGTATCCTGGAGAATTGGCAAAAGGGTGGAAGGGAGGCAAGAAGGAGCAGTGTGTGGGGAATAATAAGAATCACATATAATGACGCACACATGAAAACATTACAGGGTCATTACTTTGCATACTAGCTAAACACTTTAAAAATTGTCATTCCTTCTATTTAAAGGCAGTTAAGATATTTTCTCTGTATCTTTCTTTGATTATTTATTATCTTGTTTGGAATATTGCAACAGTGCTTAAGATGAGATGTTCTTAGGAATGGCAATAGAATTACTGAATCCGTTATTGCAGAGAGCAGCTTTTTGCAGATAACTTGCTTGGTGTAGGGACATGCAGTAGAGTGGATTTATTTACTCAACAATCATAGGTTCAATTCCTAGATACACTAATCCCTGTTTTAGGTGGAAATTTCTTTCCCTGGTGGCTTATCTTCCAGTGGTGTTGCGCTTTGCTAATGCCTCTCCCAAAAAATTCTGTTTGCCACAGAGGGCGGAAATTTTTTGGTGGTCTTCTTTATGTCTTGGATACCTTCATATTATCTCATGCATTTTTAGTTATGGACACTCTCTAGCCTGCATTTTCAGCTCTATATCCTATCTTCCCATGTTCTTCATTGGACAACCTACACCGACATCATTCATTAATATACAACTCCTTGTTTAGAAATTGGCTGCATATTCTCTCCCGATAGCTGAAAATGGGTTCTCATGTTCAAGTCCCATCTCACCACATGAACAAATACACCTATACTTTTCCCACCCACCTATCTTCTGACTTTAACTCTGTGGCATCAGGCTCTCAGTTACTCAGGCTTGAAACCACCCGCTCATCTTTGACTCATCTTTTGCTTGATCCCTTGCATCTAATTAATTAGTCATGAAATTATATTGCTTCTTCCTGCTACTTGTTTTCTGTCGCCCTTTTTTTCTGAATCACGATCATATTGACACACCCAATTAGGTCTTTGCCATTTCACACCTGAACTATTATGCTAGTTTCCTAACTGTTCATCACTGGCTCCCTTCTGGTTCCCATCAAAAGCCAACATCCCTTGAATTCTTCCTTTTATTATCTTTCTTCCAGTTAAAAATCTACAAAAATCTTCCAGTTTTTCATACAATAATCTATCCTTTTTTGGAGGTTTCTAGAAGCTTCTATACTTTGGTCCAAATTTCTTCATTCAGTTTAATTTTCCTCCACTTTCTACATATACACGTCTCTAGTCAGGTTGGTTTTTAATGTATGCCTTGGGGTGTCATGTGCCTTTGATATAAAAAGAGTAGAAAATAAAGGTCAAGGGCTCCGTGTGGGAGTCACACAGCCAAGGCTGGAAGCCAGCTTCTGCTTGTCTTTTCCTAGCTCTGTGACCTAGGACAAACTGAGTGGTACAGTAAACCCCAGTTTCTTAATGAGAAGTTCCTAATGCATCCTGTATTGTGGGAAACAAAGGAAATAATGCAAATCAGCGGCCCCGCAGTGTCTGGTAGCGTTAGTGCTTAATAAATACTGTTGGTACCCATTTGCCTCTAGGCATTTTTTTTCCTTTCTTGGCTTAATTTCTTCTCTGAAGCCTTAATTAAACTGTATTCTGAATTCCTAATGAGGAAGTATGTATCGAACAATTGTGGGTCTGAATTGCAAGTTCAGAGCGTGAATATGGAGTGATGTGTAGGAATCCAAGGGTATATGTCATAACCTCACCCATAATCCTCAAATGATTGACCTAAGACCACAGACATGATTCTACTGATTCTCAGCTTTCTTATTTATTTTTTTTTTTTGGAAAAGTATGGTTCCCCATGTTTTCAGTTCAGAAAAATTTCAAGATAGATTTCCATTGCATATTTTGCTCCATAGTTTCTGTGTATCTATAAATCACTCAGATTCTCTGGTAATAGTTACCTATTTATTTATGCACATGTATAAATAGATTTTTAGAAAAATAACAGTAAAAAGTTTGAGGCCAGCCTGGTCTACAGAGTGAGTTCCAGGACAGCCAGGGCTATACAGAGAAACCCTGTCCAGAAAAACTTAAAAAAAAAAAAAAAAAGAACAACAAAAAAAAACAGTACAAAAGTATAGTTGTTTTAGCTGTTATCTAACAGATATACTTCTTTAGACACTATCAAACTTATTGATTATATATATAAATTAAATCTTGTAAGTTTATTTGCATATGTAACATGTTTTTTGGGGGGGTCTACTTTGTGAGGAGCACATATCCAGAAAGAATAATGGTATAATGATCTAGCAAAAAATATGTAATAAACTTCTGGCTTCTCAGATCATAGCAATAATTCCAGAGAAAGTTACTATGTCTTTCTGACTTATTTAGAGAGCTTAAATGTCAACATTAGGAGTAGCCAGTAATTGATAATGTTTAAATGTTTTTCTAATTTTAAAACATACATTCTCTCATTCTTCAGGTGTTTAATACTATTTATAGTTTGCCAAAATCCACAGACCCTTGCCTAAAGGGAAAAGCTAGCTGGGTGTGGTGATTCACACCTACAAATCTCAGCATTTAGGAGGCAGATGCAGGAGGATGCCTGTGAGTTTGAGGCCATCATGTGTTCAATAATAAGTTCCAGATGAACTATGATCACAGAATAAGAAGGAGAAGGAGAAGAGAAAGGAGAAGAGGAGGAGGAGGAGGAGGAGGAAGAGGAAAAAGAAATATGAAAATTAAAAGAAGGGGCAAAGGCAAAGCTAAATTAATATGGCTCCTTGGGCGATGACCCCATGTGACCTCACCCAAAATAATAGGCATGACTGAAAGTAGGAAGAAGCAATGATGGCCACAGGGAGTTTCCCCATTTCCGTGACTCACAGATTGAAGCCAGCAGGGCAAGACTTAGGGGGAACCCACTCCTACTTAAATGTCAGGTTCTCACCTCAAGACAATTATTTTTCAGTAAACATTTTGTACGAATCAAGACACACCCTTGAGAAAACAAAAAATACATCAAGCCATCACAGGACACATCTTCAGTGTTATTCATGCACAGGTTTGTAAACCGCAGACACAATGGAGAAGTGAGACTTAGTGATTCAAGCTGGCTATTAGCTGAGCCCCTGTTTACTCTCAGCTCTGGGAGTATTGTAAATAAGGCTGTGTATAATAAAGGCTGAGGTGGTTTTCTTCCCTCAAGTAAACCACTTCCAGGAGTTCACACCACTAGCATCCTCTGTGTTGATTCTATGGGAAGAAGTCATATTTCAAAGTTAATGGCTCTGAGGAGGAGTTGTAGTTGGGAGGGGGTGGGGTGGGAGGTAATGGGTGGGACACAGGATGGACAGGGGTGGGGGACCAGCGGGGTTGGGGGGGGAGATGGGATGGGACAGAATTCACCCTTTAAAGCCTAAGGGCTAATATGAATCTATCAGCAGCTAGAAGGATCAATAACAACAACAGTAGGTGAACCAACTCTCTGGTGGGATTTCTGGCCAGTAGTCTCAGGCAAAGAGTAGTGTCAGCCATGAACAGAGCAGCAGAAAACAATGTGACTTGAGACCCTGGTTGACTCAGGTAGTAAAGCTTTTTGGTTCTAATTTTGCAAAGGAAACTTCCCTCCTCTCTCCCAAGTGAGGTGCTAAGTAAGCCTCTGAATTTTCTTTTCTTTTTTTTTTTCTTTTTCATTTTAATGACAAGCTTTGTTTTTGAGTGAAATTTGAAATTTCAAATTCAATATTTAAAGTTTTTAATACATGCCTGTTTTTTTTGTTTTGTTTTGTTTTTTTCTTTTTCTTTCTTTCTTGTTTTCTTTTTTGAGACAGGGTCTCACTATGGAGCCCTGACTGGCCTGGAACTCACTATGTATATTAGTCTGACCTGAACTCACAGAGCTCCATCTGCTTCTATCTCCCAAGTGTTGAAATTAAATTCCATCACAACCAACTGATACACTGAAAACACTTTCTTTCTTAAATTCTTCTCCTCTGGTTACTTCCTCCTGACTAGATTTCTAGGCTGGAGTTCTTGTGACAGGGAGATGTTACCCTTGCTCCTGGCAATGGGGTGTTTTCCTTCACTGATTTTTCTATCAACAAGTTTCAAAGTCAGATACGATTCATTGGCTTAAATTAATTTATTGGAAATAATTATATTCGGTATTAAAATCCATTCATTCAGTTGCATATTCACTAGGAAAGATGGCTGAGAATTTTACTTAGTGGGCAAGAGTCACTTATGGACTATGACAAGCAGGGAAAGAAGCAGCTATAAATAACTTTGCAAGACTTCGCTACCAAGGTGTTTACGAGACTCACAATTCTTTGCTTGGGTTCTGTTTCCATTCAAAATTTATATATTTGAATGGGGGAAAAAAGAACTTAAAAATGTAGAGATCCCTTCCTCCCTCCCCCCTCCTCCCCCTCCCCTCCCCCTCTCTCTCTCCCTCTCTCCCCTTCCTCCCTCCCTCCTTTTCTCCTTTCCAATTTAATAATAAACGTACTAATATAGGAATTTTGAAAGGTGGGAGGTTTAATGAGGTTCAAGTGTTCATGTTCGTGTTGGTATTAGACATGGCTAAAAATTCAGTAGTTTGGACAGAGCACATAGAATAGTAATTGTTTTGCACCAAAGTAGGGAAAAATGAGATTGTAGAAATCCTCTAAGAACATGCCCAAGGATGAGACACACAATACATTTTCTTTAGTTGCCTTCAGAAATAATTCTTCAAAATTTATTCCTATATGTGGCAAATTACGGCAAAAGCACGGTCCCTCCCCACCCCCAGCTGTTAACTGAGACTCCCCACTCTTACACAACTTACCTGATTGTCACACTGTTTTAGGGAGGTAATGAAGAAAATGATTCTGCAGTGTTTTGTGCTGTGCTGGCTCATGCTCATTTTTCATGGTAGGTGCACTTTCCATACACTAATTCTCCCTCTCAAATGTTGACAACCTGCAGCCAAAGAGAAAATGGGAAGATGGCCTCAATACTAAGACTAGAGAAGATTAAAAGGCAAATGAAAAATACCAATTTTTTTCAGTCCAGGTTGCAAATCTCAATTGCATTTCAGGGATCGGGCAACTGCTTGCAGGAAGGTTTTCCCCTGTCGCTGGGATGGGTCACCATTTCTAATCTGAGGGTCACAGCCCAGGCCCCTGTTTAGTAATTGCTTGATTTGACATCTATCTTGGCCTTTTTTTACTTTGGCCTTTCTGGCTAGAGGTCACAAAAGCAAAAAAAGATAGAAGTTCTCATAAATGCTTTGATGATGAAAAATGAGATGCCATTCTTTGGGCTCTAGGTAAGAATACATGTATAATATGTTGATGCCTTTTAACTCTTTGGGTGATCCAAGTGGGAAGCACTGGTCCATTCATTTCATTCTAGTGACCTGCTTTGTAATGGCTTGTGGCAATGCTCATATGATCGTAGACATTAAAAGTGGCAACATCTCATTCATTCGAAAACTTGATCATCAAATGTGGGGTCAATTGCTCTGGACTAATTATTGTTGATTCGATCAGAATTTACAAACACACAACTGTGTTGCAACAGATAGAAAATGTCACTTTCCAAATCTTTTAAACCAGGGCAACTGAGCACTAGGTGTGTGCTATTCCGTTGCTCTGGGATGCGTGATGTCATCATGGATCCTCTCACCCAATTTGATAGATCAGACACAGTACTTAGCCTTCCTAAAGGCAAATTATTATTTTTTTCTTCTCAAAATAAATAAAGTGAATAAAATTCTGAGTTTTTCTTCTTGTCATAATCACGCCAGGAATTTAAGGTAAGGTGTCACTTTTTTTGACAAGCTTTTTGTCTTAACCAGATGATGCCAGTATATAATTTTCAAGACCTTACTTAGAAGATAGTAGTAAAGAGTCTATTTGAACACAATTTCATGGATTGATATGGTATTCTTCACATTGCCAGGAACAGTGAGCTGAAGAAAAATATCCTGATTATTGATACCATTTACATTTTCTACCCAGGGTTATTGATTGTTCTGTACATGCCCACTTCCAGAATTGTAGAGAAAGAAGCTAAAAACCTGTGCTTCAAAGCCATATTCAGAATGTTATCTTTATATTGTTGAACAAAGTTGACCACACACAGTTCCTCCAACTCCACATTTCATGTTCTCTCTTTTCATGACAGAAGTATTTTTTCTTTTACTTTTTGAGGTTAAAATATAATTATATTATTTATTCATTCTCTTTCCACCCCTTGAACCTTCCCACATACCTATCCTTACTTACTCTCAAATTCATTGTCTTTTTCATTGATATATATATATATATATATATGTATATATATCACTGATATCAGTGATATGTATATATCAGTGATATATATATCCCAAATATGATCTGCACAACCTGTAATGTAACTTGTATGTATAAAAGCTGTTTTTAACACAGAAATTTAGCAAGAGTTGGAAACCAGGATTTGACTTTTGTAATGGTAAGGCAGGTGATGAACTGAGGTAGTGAACAATATAGTCATCATACTGCAAATGAAGCTAGGTACCAGCATGCTGTGCAGATAGATGCTTTTCACAAAACCATATGCTAATTCCACTGGGCTGATGGTTCAGTGAGTAATGGCAGTGCAGGTGAGACACTGGAGTTCAAACCTCTTTCACCCATATAAAAACCAGGTGCAGCCATGCATGATTTTAATGGCAGCTCTGGGGAGGAGGAGAAGAGACAGGAGAATTAATGGGGTTGATCAGCTGCCAGACTAGCTCTTGCTGTAGTGAGAGACTTTGATTCAAAGGAAGTGGATAGAGGAGAATGTTCAATGTTCTTTCCTGTCCTTTGGGAGTGCATCTGCATACAGATGTGCACACGTACCACACAAGCATGCCACTGACGTATATTTACTCACAAAAAAGGAAATGCATCTCTAGTAAACTGGGTTTTCCTATGGCAGGTAGTGAAAGAACATCTTGGAAAAGTTTATAATAGAGTTTCTATGAAACTGGATAGATAGTGTGCTTCTAGTGCTGAGATGAAACACTTTGACCAAAAAATCAAGTTGGGGAGAAAAAGGTTTATTTGGCTTATTTTTGAAGGAAGTCAGGACAGGAACTCAAACAGGGCAGGATCCTGGAGGCAGGAGCTGATGCAGAGACCATGGATGGTGCTGCTTACTGGCTGGCTTTCCCTGGATTGCTCAGCTTGCTTTCTTCTAGAACCCAGGACTACCAGCACAAGGATGGCACCACCCACAATGGGCTAGGCTCAGTATTGATCCCTAATTGAGAGAATACCTTACAGCTGGATTTCTGGAGAAATTTTCTGAACTAAGGCCCCTTCCTCTCTGATGACTCTAACTTGTACCAAGTTGATGAAAAATGAGCCAGTACACCGACCCCTTGTCAACTTGACACATAAACACATCACTATTAAGTTACAACCCTTCTTTTCTTGTTCATCCTCAAGATCTAAACATACATAACCTTAAAAGTCTTACAGTCTTTACAAATTCAAAGTCATTAAAAATTTGATCCCTTTAAAATAGCCAATTTCTTTTTTTGTAAAATGTTTTTATTACTTCTTTGTGAATTTCCTATCATGTGCCCTGTATTAGTCAGGTTTTCTATTCCTGCACAAACATCATGACCAAGAAGCAAGTTGGGGAGGAAAGGATTTATTTAGCTTACTTCCACATTGCTGTTGATCACCAGAGGAAGTCAGGACTGGAACTCAAGCAGGTCAGGAAGCAGGAGCTGATGCAGAGGCCATGGAGGGATGTTCCTTAATGGCTTGCTTCCCCTGGCATGCTCAGCCTGCTCTCTTATAGAACCCAAGGCTTCCAGCCCAGGGATGGCACCACCCACAAGGGGCCCTACCCCTTTGATCACTAATTGAGAAAATGTTCCACAGATGGGTCTCATGGAGGCACTTCCCCAACTGAACCTCCCTCTCTGTGATAACTCCAGCCTGTGTCAAATTGACACACAAAACCAGCCAGTACATACTCCAACCCATCTCATCTCTCGGTCCCTCCACATCTGCCTTCCACCCTTGCAACCTCCCCCAAAGCAAAGCAACCCTTTTGCCTGAACAGCTTTATTTGCAAATGTTCATTGCAATGAATCACTGGCATAGTTCGAGGCCTCTGCTTCTACTGTGCTATCAATACTGGAGCCTCACTGGGACTCTTCTTGGAGGTCCCTATTGGTGTCCTGTGTCATGGAGACATTGCAGCTTTAGTTTGGAGGAGCTGCTCCTTCACAAGTTCCAGCAGTTCTCAGATGGGGTAGAAATTGGGGTGGTCTAACTCAAAGTCTTGGATCTTGGCCTGGGCAGTAGTTGAGTTGGTCAACCTGACATCTTTCCCAAACTCACACCATCAGGGCTAGCTCTTCTATACCTACAACTAACCTGAGTACTAGCTCATGAGCACTGCCTAAGCAAGGGGTTGGGCTAGCTAGTCCAATTGTAGCAGTCCAGACACTGCTCAGACTCCTGGAGGCTGCATGACCTTTGATGGTAACATGAGCCACGGACATCAGCACAGACACCCACTGCTACAGGGTCATGGACCCAGGACCTTACCACAGGCTGAGGTAGCATCCCCTAGCTGTTCATACCAGGCCATTCCTCACTACCAGTTCTCAAGTTCTACCTCCCTTCACTGTGCACATAGCTTCCTGTTTCTGTTTGTCTTTCATCTCTACCACTTACTCATTCATTTTAGTGACACCCAGACTTCTGGGTATCTTCTACCCTGCCTTGAGTGGCACTAAGCAGGGTAAGGGTAGTCATCTCAGTCAATTTCTTTTAAAATCCAAAGTCTCCAGATTGTGCCTTCTGCACAATCAAAGTAAAATCAAAATCAAAATTAAACTAAATTCTTTGTTACTTCAAGTGGGAAGAATCAGAGCACAGTTGCAATAAAATCAAAGCAAAATCAAAACTCTAACTGTCTGGTGTCTGGAATCCATTCATGATCTCCTGGACCCTTCTAAAAGGGCTCGGGTCACTACTCTAACTCTGCCAAAGCTCTAGCCCCTAAAACTTCAACATATAACTTGTCTTGGAAATAAGGAATCTGGGAATGAAACTGGCTAAGATGCTCCCATATGATGTAGGATGGCCCTCTAGAAAATTGGCGGCAAATGTTCCATAGAATGCTGTGTGAAAATTGGAGCCATGCTATCATAAGCCAAGAAACTGGAGGAGATATCTAAGTAGATGTCCCTTCTGCCTTCAGCAGCAACACTGTCAGCCTAACTCATGATCCCATTTCTTCACAACTCAGAGATAGTTAGTTCCTGTTGCTTGAGGTGCTAAGTTTTAGGCATGATGCTAAAGCCCACCTTAGCATGATGACAGCTCTTTGCATTTGGTTGCTGCCAGAAAGGAATTGTTTCTCAATCACCCTATGTCAAATGCCCTACAAAATTAGGTGTTTTTTCATACTTTCCACTAGTTAAAAGCTGATCAAGGAAAACAACATCAAAGATGATAGGTGATGTATATACCCTGAGAATGAAGCGAATACAGAATCATAAAACTCCTGACAATTCACTTTAGAATATAAAGTGATCAGGGGAGAGCACATTACTCTTCTCCATGTGATGATAAATATCATGTGACAAGCCTAGCTCTTCACTCTCTTCATGTATTTGTTTTATATTGTCTCATATGTAATGGTAACATTTACCTCTACTTCCACTCCAGAAAATAAATTATGTTATCATACACAAATATAGATAAAATTCTGCAGAATAACTTTACTTTATGCAGTTCTCCAATTCTTACACACTACATATCCCTAATTTAAATTTCTTAACAAAAATGGAACTCAAGAGAAGCTTTACCCAAGAATTCACAGTCTAGGCACACCAATGGTACATTCTGGCTTAATGACTTCATAGGTGAAATCACCATCTAATTTCTTCATCTTTTGTTCTCCAGAGACCATTGTCAACATTAATGTCCAACATAATCAGACATATTACACATGTACAGACCATCACATATCAAAGTCATATGCAAATTCCTATTCCTTAAAACTCACCCTACACTTCTTTGGCATCACAAGCACAGATGATTTTTGTTTGAACAGCTTTATCTAGGAGTGGGACTACTTTAGGGCTTCCAGAGCTAAACTGATTTCCTGTCAAAGACAGCATGAAAAAGTATTCAGGACACAGGCATCAGAGCCAAGACATGTGGGCCTCACTATCTGCCATTTGCTCTTGGGAAAACAACACAATCTTCATAAAGCCTCAATTCCTTTTGCATTGGTTATGAGTTTAGACTTGGTTGATTGTTTTGCTTGGTGCTACTCAAAATGCATTAGACTCTCCAGAGGCCCAGGGAGAGTAGCACAAGGAAGCACAAGGGCCTGGCTCTTCCTACCCTGGTATTTGCATCCCTCATCTCCCAGGGAATAGCTAGAGAGGAAAGCGTTTTTATTTTTTATTTCTTTTATTGAGTATTTTCTTTGCTTACATTTCAAATGTTATCCCCTTTTATCCCTGAAACTCCCTATTCCATTTCCCCTACCCCTCCTTCTATGAGCTTGCTCCCCCATCCACTTACCTACTCTTGCCTCCCCACCCTGGCATTCCCCTACACTGAAGCATTGAGCCTTCACAGGACCAAGGGCCTCTCCTCCCATTGATGCCAGACAAGGCCATCCTCTACTACATATGTGGCTGCAGCCATGGGCCCCTTCATGTGTACTCTTTGGTTGGTGGTTTAGTCCCTGGGAGCTCTGGAGGGGGGTTCTGGTTGGTTCATATTGTTCTTCCTAGGGGATTGCAAACCCCTTCAGGTCCTTCAGTCCTTTCTCTAACTCCTCCATGGGGGGACCCTTTGCTCAGTCCAATGGTTGGCTGTAAGCATCTGCCTCTGTATTGGTCAGGCTCTGGCAGAACCTCTCAGGAGACAGCTATATCAGGCTCCTGTCAGCAAGCGCTTCTTGACATCAGCAATAGTGTGTGGATTTGGTGTCTGCAGATGGGATGAATCCCTAGGTGGGACAGTCTCTGGATGGCCTTTCCTTCAGTCTCTGCTCCATACTTTGTCTCCATATTTACTCCTGTGAGTATTTTGCTACTCCTTCTAAGAGGGACTGATGCCTCAACCTCTTCATGTCTATTGTGGGAACTGCAGCATCAATGTAGCAGGAGCACTCTATGAGAAAACCTAGGAGAGACAGTCATTCCGAAATCTTTTTATCCAGAGACAGAGAAGGATTGTAACATCCACTATAACTAGTGCATTTATTTGCACAAGCTATTGGGAAATAGAATTTGGCCCACAGAGGAAATAATATAGCAACACTAGGCATTCCTATTAACTTGCCTTCTAAATCTCTTAGTCCTCTTAAAGTCAGATATCTGCTTATGACTCGTAGTCAAGGCAGTATTGGAGAACAATGAGGATGCCTCAGAGTAGACTGTGTTGTTGTTCAATGTTGAAGGAGACATTTTGACCATTGAAATGTTACTGGATTCAAGAAACAATGTGAAATCTGTCCATACATTAAAAAAGAACTGTTCAGAAATCTTACTGCTTCCTTGACATTTTATGTAACTGAGACATATTCTCGGAAGTCAGTCTTGGCAAAGCAAAGTAAAAGCTTGAGTTTTGCTCAACCACAGCGTGGGGGCATTTTGCTTTCTTTGCTGTGTCATCTTTAATTTTAGTGTCATGTAAAATTAGACGATTTTAGTAATAATTCTACCTTTCAGTGAATACAACTTTCTTCTCCTTTATCTCATCATATAATTAAGAGCCATTAGCTACTGTTAGGGGATTTGGTTAAGTCGACATTAAGTTAAGGAAAACAAAAATGAATGGCCTTCCCTAATCTCAAGAAAGAGTCATGGACTCTGGCAGCCTGTGAGAAGCTACTGTCAGGACTTCTCCTTGGATGTTCCTGCCTTGTGTGAGTTTCATCACAGATGTTTTAAGGACCTTACAGACTTTTTATGTAAACTTACTAAAAGGGTTCCAGCTTCTAAAGCAGCGTTGGATAATTATAAGAAGCTGTTTGTTGTGAAAGTGATTTTTGAGGGAGGTGCTGTGTTTTCAGCTAGGATGGCTGAAAAAAAATAAGCAAAAATTAAGATCTAAAAAGAACATTTACTGCTCATCTTTAAAATGAGTGTAGTTTTGCTTTTACTTCTTTAGAAAAAGCATGAAGCAGAACTTTGTGAACCAGGAGTTATGATAGACTATTTTTTTCCTATCAAGTTAAACACAAAAAAGATATTTTTAAAGGATTTTTTTTTTTGGTGTATTACCTTTTAAATACATGTCACTTCACTTATTTTTTTTTAAAAGGGGAGTGAGTTTCTTTCCCATTGTGCCATAGAGTTGTGATAATACTTTTAATTCTAGGTTATTGGACATAGTAATTATTGCGATCGTGCATTTTGTTTCAGCATGTCTCAATGGGAAGAACTGGTTGAAAGTTGAGAGGACCTTGGGGAGGTATCCATGATGTCAGATGACCAGGCAGCATGTTGAGGACACCCAGTCATGTGCTGTCTCTTCTCAACAGGTCACATTACTTCATAGGTCATGGACAAGTCTGGTCTTGATGTGAAGCTTAGGCATGGAGGAGACACATACTCCAAGGAAGAAGGTGTCAGATGGCAGGCATGGGGGCAATGCAGCTGTTGGTCTAAAAACGAGCAATGCTTGGGATATGGCAGGTGAATTTTATCCAAGTCAAGGAAGTAGAGATCCATGACAATTTTCTTTAGTGAAGGCACAAGCAAATTCTATAAGTGGAACACAAACAGCTTCAAGGAAACATTTGTGAAAAAAGGTATTCTGTAAACAGAAAGAAAGATATAGGTGATTAATTTCCAATAATCTGGAATACCCCATCTTCTTTCAAGAATGAGTGAGGCATGTATTATGGGTCCCTCACCAATCAAAGTCCAGGCTTATCTGCTTCTCCAGACTCCAAGGCTTGTGATTCTACTTATCAGGCCTGAGATCATGACCACACCAAGAGGACTAGAATTTGGCTTTTCTGTCTTCTGCAAAGAACATTTCCATTTCTTGTTTTGTTCTCTATTTTCTTCAAGGTCTGACTGACCAGCATTTATTCTAAAAGACAAACATGGTGTCTGGGGAGTGAAGAAGAACTGTTATGCAAAGTCAAATCAAGAAAGTCAAAGGCGTTCTAGTTCTATACTTATCTACTTAGTTGAGCATGTAGCCCATGTTATCCGATGGGGCCTACGTTGTATTTGTAAGAACTATAGAGGGGACTCATTTAGTATACAGTAGCAGTCTTGGAAAACATGATATGCCTTGGCTGTTTTTGTTATTTTTTTTCTTTCAATACAAAGTTCTACTCTGTAGCCCAGACTGGCTTCAAACTTGTAATAATCTTTCTGCTTTTTCTCCCAATTGCTGTAATTATTTGCAAGTATGGGCAATCATATTAGCTTGCCTGAGTTATTAGGTCAATTATCGACATGATCTTATTGATTATGTTCTTCTAAACTGCTAGGAATCTATTTTGCAGTGAGTTAGAAGGCATTGGGCTGAGAGAGTACTATTAGGATGGAACTTGACTATGATCAGATGTAAGGTGTATTAGATAGGTAGTATCAGAGAGACGAGGTTCAATGTGACGGCTGATACTATTGTCAGGGAAAGATGAAATGAGCTCTATAGACCATTCATTCTGAAAAAATTACTTGATTACCACTTGGTTATCATCTGCCAGGTACTCCAGCCTTTGGGGATTCTTGCAGTGGACAAATGCAATTGTCTCTTCTTGTAGGGCACATATTTGTGATGGAGAGAGGTAATATGCAGTATACTCTATTGTACAATCTATATAGCATTACAGAAACCTATGGCCACTAAGTGCTGGGGGCTCTTCTTGCAGTTTAGAAAGCCCCTAAGTGGTCCTGAAGTTTAAGATCCACTAGATTCTTAGCTAATCTTCCTGTGATATGCTAGTAGCAAGTGTAAAGATCTTTAATATCCCCCTGGCAAATGAAGCAAAATTTAAATATCTTCCCCTAGCTCTGCTGTTCCTATGTGTTCTCATTAACACCCATATCCGGACTCCTTTATATCCTCAAGTGTCCAGCCCACACTTCCCTCATCCTTCAGTCTTTATCCTTCTGTCTGAAAGACCCCATCTCCCACCTACTTTTTGTGTATCTCTAGGTCTCAGGTTTTCTAAACAACGTTTCTAAAAAGGTCATGTATGAGCTGACATCTAAGTTTTAGCCCCTTACCAGTCCTTCTGCATCACTGTATTATGCAGGCTCTTCCTTTCTCATGTCCACCATTGTCTTCTTCATGTGTTTGCTGTGAGCATTGGCCTCCCACAGTCAATGGTATTCCTGCTGAAGGGCAGGAAAGTGGTTCGTGTTGTTGCCATCTTGTAAGCCATGCACAAATATAGCACATCTCAAAGAACCAATGCCAAATGGTATTTGATAGTGCAAGGAATGAATAATTGAACAGTTGCTATCCTATTGTTGAGGTTCAAACTTGAAGTATACAGCTCTTTATGTCTAGATTGCCTACTGTTCTTTTCTTAGCTTGAGGGGCAGCATCCACTGTCCAGGCTATTCTCAAATATTCTTAGCTTTTGAGGATTACAAACCTGACAGGTAAGTACCATCTTGGAGAAATGCTTCTAGAAGAGTTCCTCTTTGGTTTCTATTGACATAACACAATCTATAACTGTATTATTTCAGGAGTGGGGGAATTCTTTCTAACTATGTATTGCTTTGTACTGGGTCCTCAATTTTCACAGGTTTGTGTGTCTCATTTTTTTCTGTTAGTCATTGTAGATCTTCAGTGTATTTCGGCTGTAATGTGTTCTCTATATTGCATTTTACAAAGAATTGTTTATTCTCTTTGCCATTTTTTTCTACTTTCATGAGTATCTTCTCCTCCATTCAGTGGTATTCATAAATACAACGACCTTAATTTGTATCACTACTTGCCCTAACCTGCCAAGTTCTAGCAAATTCCTTTGGCTTGTGTTTTGGCCAAGTCATTTATTAGCTCCCAGACTATTGTTCAGTGGTTGCTGGCCGGGCATTTGGGACATTTTCCCCAATTCTTGAGTCAGTTCAAATTTTTTTCAGACAGATGGCTGTGGTCTGGAGGCCTTATTCCTCTGAAACAAGGGATTTACTGTCTTTCATATTTCAAAGCTTATGCAACCATGTATGCAAAATACTGACTACCTAACATTAACTACCTAACACAAAGCCCCAGTGACACAAACCTTTTACAAAGAGCAGAACACAAACATGTCAGTTTAAATGGCCATATTTTAATGTAGCTTTATAATTTAACAAAAATTGTACCCTCAGCAGATGTAGCTAAAGAGCTTTTCAACAGGTATTTGCAAGGGAATGCTTTTGTCTTCATCCACTTGGGCTGCATCTTGCTATTTGGTTAGGTTAAAGAGTCAGTCTCTGTGGCTTGCCATCCTTTGGAAGGTTGCATAACAGATCTCTTAGCTTACAAATCCTGGAGTCATACTGGATTATTTCCTAATTTTAATTGCATCTTGAGATGACACTTTGACCTGGAGAAACCTGAGTTCCCCTGGCGGTGATTTTAGTTATCTGGCCAAACTGAAATGGATTCACATTTACACAACTTGTTCTTCCTGCCAAACAAGTGAACAGACAACATGGGTGGGTGTTTATCATCTTATCATTTAGTTGAAAGGCAATGCCTAACATCACAGGACTTATTGTGATGATTATACTTCAAGAAATAGTATACAGCTCTTTCCTCTCACTAATCCTTCTGAAGATGCAATCAATAATTCTATTTCATTATTCGCTTATAATTTGATTCTAATTTTCTTGATTGCTTGTAAGTGCCATTATTTTCTTAAGCTATATATTCAAGTAACAGCCTGGACACTTAATGAGTGATGTCCTCATGGAGTACAAATTTCATGATCACTTTGATTATTCTGGTGCCCGGCAGGAATATATTCACAGTAAGAGTATAATCAGTAGAGAAAATTTGTTACGAGACCAATTCAGTCCCGATCTAGCACAGCTTATGTTAGAGAAGAAGTAAGAAATGAAGTGAGAGTAAATGGCTATTGATTGACACTGGGCTGTAGTTATTAGGATTCAAACTAGAAGTAGAGGCTGGAAAGCAATCATACTTACTAACACAGTTACCCCAGATGGATTTATAAATTAGTACCTAAATATTTATAGAAAAATAGTAGATAGTAAATGGTTAGGGTCATATGAAAATTGGATATCAAGTTATACCCCTCCTTTCTTTCTATTTTAGTTCAGCTTAACAATCTTTTCACTTAAAAAAGTGATTGCCTAGAGACCTTTGAAGCCAGAGAGGATGATGAGGGGCCAAGAGGTTTATTCCCAGGGTCATACTTCATTTACATAAGCTAGTAACCATAGGGTACTGTGGAATGTCTCTAAATAGATTTCATTACAGAAGTTCAGCTTAAAGGGACTAAAAATAATCCTCAAGCAAACATCTTATATGGCTTCAGGTTCTGCTGTAATGAAAACGTCTTAGCTGCACAACATTGCAGAGGCAGGAAACGGAACAGTGGCTCCTGTGCCTTTCTTGTGGTTCCCTGTTATGAAACGTCTTAAAGGAGAAAAATACAATATTCTTATTTTTAACAAAATGGTCCTACAGAACAGGATTGTGCCATTCTAAATAGCTGTTACTAGGCAGTAAAATAAAGTTCTCTCTCTCTCTCTCTCTCTCTCTCTCTCTCTCTCTCTCTCTCTCTCTCTCATTTCCCCCTCTTGGTTTTTGTTCCTCTGAGCTCATACTTTTCCATCTTTCCAGTCCTTCAGTTTCATGGAAGCAGGGTAGCATGTTTGGAAACACAGAATATCAGGCTCTGTCCTCAGGAGGGATTTCCATTAGAAAACACGATATAAATGCCAAATATCAGAATCGAGCTTTGGTCTCCCTGGAAAAGGAGTGCAGGTGAAATATGGGTTTTAATTCAGCCAGAGCAAAAGCGAACGTTCCAATAAGTCAATGGCTCAGTGTTATCTAAGTGTAGGTGATGACACTGGAACCCCCCCCCTCACAGTAGCTAATTTCTCAGAAGCATGTGTTCTAGAACATTAAGATGGGAGTGCTTGTCATCAAGCTTTCAACTAGGAATATGTTCTTACACGTGTAATTTTTAAGTCTACTGAGTATAAAATTTCACTCACTTTGTGAATGAATGAATCTAAAATTTGATTTACTCAGTGTGCATTTACTAAGCACCTACTAGACTCCAGATACTATGCTGGGTTCCAGTGAATAATGATTTAGTTCAAGCCTCAGCATTTGGAACCAGAAATATGAGGTTAACATTGGTATAAGAATTTAAAACTAGACTTAGACTTGCCAAGGGTCAGATACTGCTTTTAAAAATTAGTTTTGTGAGCACTTTGGGGCACGATACTTTCATCTCTGAGCCTTTTTAGGACCCATCTGGAAAAATGGTCATTTAATTACCTTGCAAAATACCTATGAATTCAAACAACAGATAACACAATTGCTATTTCTACCACACTGATCATGAAACTATCATAGTTCTAATAAAGCCAATAATACATTTATTTTTAAATGAATATTTAAAATTTGTCATTAAGAGGTAATAGGACTCAGTAAAATAACTTATTTACATTTACATCAGCAATATACATCAAATGAATGAATTTAGTGTGCTAGACAATACTATCAGAAAATTTGTACAAAGATATTTAAAACTTTGGGGCTTTATGTATGTGTGTGTGTGTGGAGGGAGTGGATACAGGTGTGTGTTGGTGGCCAGAGTTCGACACACCAGGTGTCCTCGTCTATTGTACTCTAACTTATGATTTGAGATGGAGCACTCACTGAGCTTGGAGTTCCCTGATGAGCTATGTTAAGTGGCCACTGGGCCTCAGGAATTCTTCTGTCTCTGCCCTTCTTCACTGAATATGCTGTTGTGCTATGGTTTTATTGTATGGGCTGTGGATTTGAACTCAGGTCCTCTTGGATTGCACAGCAAGCCCCTTACCACTGACTAATCTTCCCAGCTACAACTTACATTAAAATTTTTAGGGACTGTGGATGTACTACAATCCTTGTTCGGTGTGTGCCAGCTTCTAGTCCAATCTTCAGGATTGTAAAGACCAAATGAAAGACCTAAGAAGCAAACAAATACTTTCACAGATTTCTAACAATGCATCCTTGCTGTTCAGCTATGACAGTCCAATGTGGGTGCGCATGTGTAGTCATTCAAGTCAGAGCAACCAACATTCCCTTCTTCTTGAAGGTATATTATTATTATCTGTATCCAGAAACCATCATTTTTGTCCTCTACATCTATATATGTAATATAATACACGGGGTTTAGTATTCTAAGAGTAATGAAACAAGGCATTATGAGAATACTAGTCCATCGGTGGGTCTAGAAACCACTTGAAGAAGTTCTGCCCACAAAATGCCACGGGATCTCTTTAATCAAATATGACCCCAACAGATTTCTACTTAGATGAGCTCATATGATCAACATGCATTTCTTTATAAGATAGAACACACAACCATACTTTCCTGGAAGGGAAAGCAGAGAGTTGAGTGTAGAGCACACAGCAACATCCCTTTCCTATGGAGACATTAGACTTTGGCAGTAATTTAATCAGATAATTTCAGTTTATGTTGCTTGTGTTTCCTTGTGTTTACTCTTCTAATAACTACAATTATTCACAGACTGACGTTACATTTTTCTTCCAGAATTGATGTGCTTAAATTGAAAAAATCCAATTGAATAAGAGCATGTAACGAGAAAAAGTAATCCATCGTTATTAAAAAAGGCAGCTTACCTTTATCTCGGTGTTAAATAGCACAAATCCGCGAGAGCCAGTGAATGTTTTGAAGTCAAAACGAAAGGCATTACCAAGGCTGAAGTGGATTTGTCACAGAGTTATACGAATTACTCCAGAAGTAGGCTCTTCTATCTAGGATGGGAGAGGGGACATAGGAAGAAATAAAGCCAGAGAAAGGACATTTTATTTTTATGCCATCTCACCTGAGTGAAATATTTCTGCTTTAGACTTTTATGAAATGTTTAAAATGTGTAAAGTCCAAATGATTGAACTGTACAGATTTCTGTTGGAATTTACTATGTAGGGCATCATCACAGGAAGGAAGCTTGGAGTGATGTGTTTGATTGACAGCATAGGGAACTGCCACAGAGTACCATGTGTTTAGCCTGGGAATCCAGGAACCCAGTGTAGGCTGTGCTTATAGCCTTTTATGTTTGGCTCAATATTGTTGGTACGTTTCATGCCATTCTTGTGAGAAGACACAGTTGTTTACATCATTTTAAAGGCTTTTTCCCCCCTAGTGAGAGCAACAAAGTCAAGATGTTTTCAGCATAGATTTTTAAATGAAGCAATTAAATGTTTGGACTTACTGAGGTTGTGGTGCTCTTGGATATACTTGCAGGGAAAATTATGAGAAATAAGGAAACATCACGTTGATATTACAGGAAGCATGGAGGAGTTCGAGCTGAACAGTCAGAGTAACTACAGGAATCTGAGCACAAGGGCCTTCACGGATGCCTCAGTGTGGATTTTACTAACCAAGAGGGCTGGGACACTCATCTATCCATTATAGGCTTCAGTTGAATTCAGATGTGCGTCCTGAACCACCAGATGCTTGCAGAAAGCTACAGCCAGGTGCATCCTGCAATTTAAGATAAATAGTCCTTTACAAATAAGAACTATGTACATATGTATACATATAGGAAGTGATTCAGAAAATAAAACAACAACAAAATCCAAAAACCAAAACAAGCCATCACACTCAATTTCTCTCAATAAATCTCATTCTAAAAGTTGTGTGGCCTGATAGTTGGGTGGCCTTCTTTAATTCCAGCACTGGGGAAGCAGAGGCAAAAAGATGTCTCTGAGTTCAAGGCAAGCCTGAACTACACATAGAATCCCAGGTCAGCCAAAGCTGAGTAGAGGGATCTTATCTCTAAAACCATAACAAAGGCAAACAAAAGAGCTCATAGTAATTTCCTCACGTTAACCAAAAGAGGCTTTTCCCTTCTCTTGCTCACTCTGCTGCAAATATGTTTATTTATATAACGCCACCATGGGTTAGATCCTGTTTCCATGGTTCTGCTATTTCAGAATGTTATGTAACTGGACTCACGCAGTAGGTAGGATTTTTTCTTCTTATGAATATGAATTTGAGTTTGTTCTTTGTCTTTCAATAGCTTGTTGGTTTGCTTATATTTATTTATTTAAACACAAAAAATTCCACGTTATTTAGATATACCTAGGAGTTTATTTACACATTATCCAAACGTGAAGATTAGCTTTAATCATCAACTTGACACAATTTTGAATCATCTAGGAAGAGAGTCTTAATGCACTGCCTAGGTCAGGTTGGCCTGTGGATGTTTCTGGGAGGGATTATTTTGATTATGTAGATAGATGTGGGAACACCCAACCTAAATGTGGGCAGTGCCATTCCATGAGTTTGAGTTCCTATACATTTTGTGTTATAAGGGACAATCTTGATGTCATGGCCATCCTCATCTATGTAGAAACTGCCAATCTAGCCTGGGCTATAAATTGATATTTTATAAACAAAACAAAACAAAAAAAAACCCAAAACAAAACAGCAACAACAAAAACCCAAACCAAAAACCAAACTAAACCAAAAATCCAAAACCAACCAACCAACCAACCAAAAAAAAAAAAAAATCCAAAACCTAATAATAAACAAATATTCTAAATACATGAAGGCTTTAGACAACTGAGTGAATTGCATACTAGGCTCTGGCTCTTGTTTTTCAGTTACTGTGGCTGTGCCTATATTTTTATTGGATTCTTGTAACAAAGAAGAGATAAGCTTAATAAGATGTTTTGGTCCAGGGCATTTGCCCATAGAAAGACATTTGTGAATGTCTATTCCCAGTACTATTTAGTTTTCTATCACTCTGTCTATTTGAGTCACACTACAACAATGATTTGTGCAATCCCACCCACATGCATTCAGGAGGCAGCTCTGAATGTGAGGTTGACATACGCAGCCAGCTGAAAGAAATGGATCAGAAGTCTCTCACATGGTGTCTTCACTAAGGGCAGGAAACTGAATGCATTGGCGAATGGTGGCTTCATTACAGGCAGGAAATTGAATGTATTGGTGAATCGCTCAAGCCGACTAGGAGAGGAAGAGAGTGCTGGCGGTCCAGGGATGGGAAGGCATTGGGGATACTGAGAAGGAAGATGGGATAAGAGCTCCTGGAAGCCAAAGGAGAGCAAAGCTGCTGAACCTCTCTTATCTGTTAAATCATGGCTACATGTACTGCTTTTCTTTTCTTTTTAAACTAAAAAAATTTTTTTGAGAATTTCATCCATGAGTACTATATTTATATAATTTTTACCTAATTTTCTCTACCTTCAGCTACTCATATATCCCTGAGAGAGGGATATGGGAGGAGTTAAAAGGGGATAACAATGCATTGAAATGATATAAATAGAATGAATATGCATGAGCACACACATGCATGAGCATGCACACAATACATTCCTGCATGTGTGTATACAACCTGTCAAGTCCATTAAGTGTGGGTGTGTTTAGGACTTACCACTTAGTTTGTGGATTCTAGCTTTGAATTGGTAGATGTTAGTACAGAGCCTGGAGTAACTGCAGAATCCAGGAAAGGAGAAGGGGCCATAGGATAGAATGGAGGGATAATAGTATGTAAATACTATGATGGGGAAAGTTGAAAACTGGGGGTGGTGCTGGTGGAATAAAAACACTAATTTTTGAAAAGGTCACAGGGAGACATTATTTTGTTTATTTAAAAATACACACATAAGTATGTGTATAAAATGAAGTTACATTACTTGAGATGGCGATGCACTCCTTCAGAGGTCATAGACTATTCAATAAAATCCCAGTGTCAGGCATGGGAGACCTCCATTTCTGTTTTTGATAATGGGGAAATTCAGGAGGCCCCCCCCTCCAAACAATACAAGCTATTGATGTTGGCCTTCGTTGCCTCCCTGTTGCTGGAGGAAACACTGTGCACCTTGTACAGAGGACGAGGAGGAGCTGGCCTGCAAGCCACCCTCCTGAGCATCAGCTCTCAGTATCTGAAAGTGTCCTGAATGCTGCCACAGGGAGACAAGCAGTGAAAACGCTTATTCAGCTGTAAAGCCTGCAAACCATAGCAATGGCCAGCCTAGCAAGGTATCCCCGAGGGTGCAATAGTGGCCCTTCTATCACTGGGGCAATCTACAGCTGTTTAGGCTCACTTTAAGAGGAGGAAACTCATGCCTGCTACTGTAAACCTAGCCAATTATCAGTGGCTGACGAGGTCATAGACTCTCAAGGCAGGCTGACTACTGCGGTTCCTTTTAACTATGTTCTTGATATTTGTCCCCATATCGTTTTTCTTTATTATAACCATTATATAATAACTAGGTTCACAAGATTAGGAACTTTCACAAATCGAGAAGCGTCACTTACAGGTACTTCAGTATAAGCATGCTCTCTGGCTTGTAAATAGTTTTAGAAAACACTCATGTGTTGAATTTTAGTGGAAGAGGAGATAGGGACAAGTCGTAGATTTTCAAACATAAGCTTTTTAAAAAGTCAAGTTATTTAAACTTGAGGATATCTTTCTAATCTTTGAGAGTTATTATAACAATGAATGGGGAGTTTGGTAAAGCATTTTGGTGGAACATGTAGTAAGCTCTTGGTCACTCTACAGTGACATGATGTGACCCTATAGGTCCTCCTGATGGTTATGTGTTTTTAACAGTAATCTGGAAAAGGTTTTGACATCTGA
>JADRCD010237224.1:0-21225 GCA_019843815.1 Montemys delectorum | reverse complement strand
AAAAAAAAAAAAAAAAAAGAATCTGCATTACTCACCAGGCAAATTCTTCCCCACTCTCTCCTGGGCGAATCCTAGTTTCCATTAAGTGCGCTTCCAAATTTCTTTGGAAGACGCCAGACAGGCAACGAGGGGAGCCGGAGGAGAGTGCACGGGGCACCTCAATGATAATCCAGGCTCCGGCACGTGAGAGAAACCAACTTCACTTCCCCAAAATAACAGTTCTTCGGGGCAGAAGCGGGATCTTTAACCTTAACTTTCCGGGCGGTCCCTTTGCACCCGGTGCAGACACTATTTTCTGCCCGAGACTGGGGGATGAGATAGCAGTGATCAGCGGCTGGCTTCCTGCGGTCCCCGCCCCCCGGCGCCCCGGCACTCCCACCCGCGCCGCCCTTGCCCGGGGCTCCGCGGCCACTCCCGGGTCCCAGACGCCCCCTGCTCAAGCCTCACCTGGAGTGGGCTGCCATGGCTCGGCTCACACAGCCTGGCGTCCCAAGTCCATCAGCGCGCTCGCCCCGCAGGCTCTCTCCGCCCGCGCCGCGCTCAGCATCGGCCGCAGCCGTCGGCGGTACTGCCCGGCAGACTCTGCGCTCCCGGCCGCCGCGTCCTCAGCTCTGCGTCCTCAGCTCTGCGTCCTCAGCACCGCCTCCGCCCCCCGGAGCCTCGGCCAGCGCCGAGCCTGACGGACATCCGGGCACCGGGGGCCGCCGGGCGAGCCGCACATCCCTGGAGCTCAGGGAGCGGCGCTGCCCGCCGTCCCCGGGCACTTTCGGGTCGCCGGAGGCCAAGGGGTGCGTCGGCGCCGCCCGCCGCGGGGTCCCCGCTCCCAGTTCGTCCGGACTTCGGGGGCGATGCTCGCGGCGCTCGGCTCCCCTCGAGGTGCCCGAGCTCGCCGGGACCCCCCCGCAGGCGCCGCGGTGGTACGGCCCGCCTCTTTTTAAGGGCAGCGCGCTCCGCTGCCGCTGCCTCCAGTTTGGCCGGGTTCAAACGGGCGCTACGGAGACCCCCGCGCTCGGGCTGGGACCTCGGGGTCCTGCAGCCGCGGGGATATGCCGGGAGTGGGAGCACCAGACCACCGCCCTCGCTGCTTCTGGCCGCCGCTGCGGGGCTTGCCTTCGGAAACATCAGAGATCCGCAAGCAATCCTTCTTCAACTTTGCTTTCAGTTTTGAAAGTGCCCAGAAACAAGTGTTTATGCAACGACTTCCCTCTTGGGGCAACATGCGGATTACACAGAAGACAGCCATTCAGGGAAGTCCCCCTAATAAATTAAAAGAATTGCTTCCCTCCCCAAACAAAAACCATGATGCAAACCAACGTAAATGCTAGAAAGCACAATCGAAAATTGCGTCAACTCAGACACAGGAAAGACACTAGGCTTTGCCTGGGACGCGGCTGAAAACTATGATGGACAGAAAGGCAGGGAGAAGACTTAACTTGATCACAGAGGACCAGCCTGTTGCTGGAAGGACACTTCCTTGGTGCGCGAGCTTCGGGTTGACCGGGGACTCATCGCATTATATATTGCTCATATAACTGATAGTCCAGTTCTAAAGACCGCAAGGTTCCGCACTAACTGCAATGTAAGGTTTCCAGACTCCCAGGAGTCCCCATCAGAGGTCAGAACCACTTACATAAGAACACAAGACAATGCTTGTCTTTCACGCCACTGGCTTTAGCTCTGATGGCGGAGAACGACTGACGCCTTCGCAGGAATGAAGGCTGTGATAGCAAGTGAGGCTAGTTGCCAGCCGCTGCTTTCTTCACCATGCACATTAGTAGTTTGGAGAACTCCTGCACTTTAGGAATGCCCTAGATGAAGTAACTAGTCCTTTGAATCTTGACTCTGAAGTTCGGTTCCCACCCCACCCCCACCCCCGTCTCTACGTCCGTCTCTCTGTCTCTCCCTCCCTCCCTCCTCCTCCTTCTCCTCGTGACAAAAACGGAAAGTGCACAGAAAGCTGTTCTGAGCTCACAAGCACAGTCCTGAAGATGAGCGCTTGTGGAAGTAACTGGAGAGAGAGAAACCAACCAGAACTAGCTGGTTTTTCATGGACCATGTCTCCTTGAGATTACAATTCACGCGCTTCTGACTTGGGCATCTGGCAAGTCTCTCTTCCAGGAAAACAGCTTTCAGTGTTTATAGCAAAAATAAGGTTCTACCTTCCGAGCATTTGGGGAGCTTGCTACAGCTGAGACAGTTTCCCATACTGCCAAACCATGGTGATAATGAAGGACTCACAATACCTGCTTGACTTAGGAGCAATGGGTTCCAAATGACAATATGTGATGCTACAAAATCATGCCTGAGGGCTGGACAGAGGGCTCCATCTGCTCTTCCAGAGGACCCAGAGTCAATTTCTAACATCTATGTTAGAGCCCTTAACTGTCTTTTAATTCCAGTCCCAAGGGATCAGAATCCTTCTTCCTCTGCAGGAATCGGGCACACAGGTGGCATACAGATATACATGAACACAAAACACCCACACACATGAAAATAAGTAAATAGAAATTCAAGGGGCTGGAGCTTAACGGTTGAGAGCACTGACTGCTCTTCCAGAGGTCCTGAATTCAATTCCCAGCAACCACATGGTGGCTCACAGCCATCTGTGATGGGGATTGATGCTCTCTTCTGGTGTGTCTGAAGACAACACCAATGTACTCAACATATATAAAATACATGAATCTTAAAAAAAAAAAAAATCAGAAACCCTCCTTGAGTAGGTGAGAGATCCTCTTGAGAACAACGCCATAAGAATAACTTCCTGGAAGGACAGGCTCACAGCAATAATCTTAGCTGCCTGGGAGGCCGCAGCAGGAGTATCAAAATCTCAAGACTTACTTGGACTCCATAGAGATAGCTCAAGAAATAAATAAACCAAGCCAGGCAGTGGTAGTATAGGCCTTTAATCCCAGCACTCAGGAGTCAGAGGCAGGCAGAGCTACTTCCAGTACAGTCAAAGCTAAACAGAGAAACCCTGTTTCAAACATCAATCAAACATGGAGTCATACAAACTGACTCCTTTTCTATATAAATCTGAATTCTATGAAAAACACTAATCCATTTTCTAAGGGACATATGATGTCATTCATTCAAAATTTCCTTTTGGGGTAGGCTATAAAGAAAGATCTACCTGAAGGAAACCAGCATCTTACACCTTCCTTCTGCATACAGCCATAGGCCCATGTCCATCCTGTACAGACTTATGCGAAAATAAAACAAATACTAAAAAGTTAGCAAGATGTGGGTGGCAAATATAGGTTAAGTACAGTAGCATATACTTTTAACCCAGCACTCAAGAAGCAGAGGCAGGCAGACCTCCATGTTCTGGACCAGCCAGGGTTCCATAGGTAAGAGAGTCTAGCTACCTAAAGCTTTTTTTTTTTTTTTTTTTTAATTTTTTACTTTCAGGTCAGGTATGTCTTAGCAGAGCTTTCCTAACTACACCAAGGTGCTGTAGCTGTGTTTGCTCCTCACACCACAAAATAACAAGTGACTGCACTCATCTCTTAACAGATAGTAGTTGAAACAATTTAAATATAAAGTGAGAAAAATACAGCAAATATCTACCCATGGAGGTGGAATAGGATTAAGCCTTATAAGAGTCCCTGGATTCTGAATAGTTTGTAATGTAAATCAGAGTATTCTAAAATGGAAGAATCTAGTAATAGATTCAATCATACTCAAAGTCCAGGAGACCCTGTTCCAGGAGATGCTGTGAGTGCTGAGAGGCCAGATTCAACATGTGCCACTGCTCACTCTAAAATCTTCATGTACAGGACCCAAGGTCTAGGTCAGCAATAAAAGTGAACGAAAGCACGCTTGAGAGGCTTTGAGCACACATAATTCTTGGCTTCTCTGGCAAAGGAAGCCATACCTTGATGAGGCGCAGTTTAGTCATCTCAGAAGCACCTAACGTCGAGACCGCTAAGCCCAGCTGCACAAATGAGGCAATCTTTAGTTCCAGCACACAGGCAGAGGCAAGAGGCTCACTTTGAGGCCAGCCTGGTCTATGTGGCAAGTTCCAAGCCAGCGAAAAACTACATACAAGACTCTATCCTAATTCATAATTGATTCTTTAAAAGGTTTAAAAATGTAGAGTTGTCTTATTTTCCAGCAGATGTTCTCTTAATGATAGAAAACTACCATGGGACAACACAGCACAAATCACATACACAATAGAAGAACAACTTTCCATTTCTTCATTACTCCCACAGGGCCCAGGGTGTTCAAGTTAGCAGAGAGGGCAGATTTTACAAGGTGAATGGGTAATCATTGTACCTCCTGAATGCCAGCAAGACCTTTTCATTAGCTCTTTAAATTAATGAGCTTTAAAAGTAACTCTCACATGCATGTAATACTAACAACACACAGTAGATGTAGTGCACCAAGCCCACAGCTTGTGTGTATCAGGCAAGCTCCCGAGCTGTGCCCCAGCTAGATGTATCTTAAATATAATCACCAACTCAACAGAGTTTGTCTAAAATGAACAATAGATAAGTCATCTTTCTCTGAGACAGGAGGATCAGCAGTTTAATGCCAGACTGGACAGCATAGCCAGTTGGAAGGGCCTAGGCTATAAGAGACCCTGTCTGCCTCAAGAAGCTAGAAGAGAGAGAAGCAAGACAATAGAGCAGAGAGATAAATGGAAAGACAGGAGGAGGGGGGAAGAAGAGAGGAGAGAATGACGGGGGGGGGGGGGTGATCAGAACCATCAGGGAGACTCGGCAGTTTATTTGATAAACACACAGACTTTTAGATGCATATTTAAAACATTCCAAACACTTGCTTTGTAGCCCAGGATGGCCTAGAGCTTGCATCAATCTTCTTGCATCTGGAACTGGGACTCTGACCTATTCCACCACTCCCGTCATAACATTATATATATTATTTTTTAAGTGGGTTGCCCACTTAAATTTATTCACTCCAAAGTTCTTTGAGATATGAATATTTATACATATGTATATACATATATATAATATTTGGGATGTTATATATATTTACAATGGTCATATGAGTGGCCTAAAAGTCACACAAAAACTGTCACTTCATCTCAGTTATAGTTGAAGATGTGGTCAAAATTCACTTTGCCAAAAGAAGTGTCCCCAGCTCTAGAAAATAAAACCAAACCAGACATAGAAAAGGGGAGGAGAGCCAGGTGGATGCATTTAAAGACACTCTCCCTCAAAGGCTGAGTCTCAGGCAGGAAACAGCCATTGCTCCACACCTCCCCCCCCCCTTCACCGTGTTGCTCTATGAGTATGTGTGAGGGCAAAGTGGGATTTAAGGTCTCTAATTTCCAAATGCCCTCTCCTCCCTACCCTAAGTACCTTCTTTGTTAACACTACTCGCTAGCTCTCGTTTCCGCTTTCCCTCTCCAAGTGAATAGAGAAAAGCAATCTTCTAATCCATCCCAAATCAATCTTAAAGGGCGCATTGCCGGGCTTATGAACAGGGCCACTTCCAAGGGACTGTTCCCTCCAGAAGGTGGGTGGGTCCCAACCCTGGAGCTCAACAAGTGTCCACGCAGGGCTCCTCATTAAACACACGCAGGTGAGCACAACCTTCGTCAAGCCTCCCTCCTTGCCTAAGAGGCATTCGGGAGAACGGGAAAGGAGGGGCAGCCAGCTGCTCAGAGTTCCATAAACAGCAAATGGGATTTCACTGGTTTGGGAAGGAGGACTTGTAACTTTGCAGCACTTTTAAAGAGGAACTCAAACAAAAGTCACCCTTTTTAGTTGTTCTTTCTGCTTCACTAATTCTTATCTTCCATTTCTGCACCCCTAAAACCTTCTAGTTTACCCCCCCAACACCTCAGTACTTCCGTGTGAGAACTAATTCTTACTTAGCTCAAAGTTTCATTTCCCCATTAAATCAAGGGTTTTTTTTTTTAATACTTATTTGTGGGTGTGTTTTGTTTTGCTTTGTTTTTAGATAGGTTCTATCTTTTCTGTAGCTCTGGCTAGTCTCACAGAGATCTGCCAGCTTCAGCCTGGATTAAAGGCATGCGCTGTCATAGCCAGCCTCCACTCAGTTTTTAAAGGCATGCACTGTCATAGCCAACCTCCATTCAGTTTTTAACCAAGTTCTCCAAGTGTGGTCTATATTGACTTTGACCTCAGTCTTCCTGCCCCAACTTCAGAGAAAACAGGCATGCACCACCACACTTGGAAGTTCACCCTTCGACTCCAGAACTCTAGAGACAAAGACAGGCAGATCTCTGTATGTTCAAGGCCAGCCAGGGATACATAGTGATACCTGTGTCTTACTAAATACAGTAAAAGTATTTATATATCTGAGGATTACAAAAGGTAGCCCACATAACTCCTCATTAGCTTCCTCAACGTTTGTGTCTTCTATTAGCATGCTTTAAAATTAAGAAATCAACAATAGGGCACTCCAGATTTTGAGTTCATTTTTTTTTCCCATTAATTTTCGCTGTTGACCAGCAACACATTTACATCGGCACTGTACTGGGAGTTCCTTGGTCCTTCCTTTTTCTAGGACCTTGATAATGCAAGAGAGTCTGTCAACTGTCTCTTATCAGTCTGTCCATCCCTTAAAGAGAGGTAAGTGCTCAGTGCCATATTTGAAATGTGGCAGTGTAACAAGTTTGTAGCACAACTGACTCCATGATGGAAGTGCCCATCAGGCTGTAAAACTCAGCAGGTAGACAGCACCACTAGCCAAGAAGAAAACAAAGACATAATCCATCAAAGGCCACAGTTGTGGGGAAGTATTAATGTTTTTTTTTGGCTTCTGTAGTTCCACTGCTGGCTAGGCAGTCTTGTCAACTTAAGTATGTCAACCTAGGATAGTCCTTGTACTTTACAAAAGCCCACTCTGAGAAAGGCTCACTGGGATCCCGAACACTCAGTGTAGTTGCGCTATGGCCAGCTAATAAAGACTTTTATTGGCTGAAACCCATGTCCTAGTACATTGCAGATACACCACAGCCCTAGCGGTAGGTAATAACTACCTGGACTCTTTCTATAAACCCTTCCAGGAGATACCTCCAAGAGCAAAGGCACTGACACTGTTAAGTGTAGCTACCTGAGTAACGGAAAGTAGTGAGAGAGAAACCTCCACAGAGCACTGTGGCAGATACACAACAATAGTAATAGTGACAAATAATTGAAAATGCTGACTCTCACATCTACTCACTTATTCAGAGTCCTGAGTCCTGGAAAGCCAGAGGAATTGCCACAAACAAACAAACAAACAAACAAATAGAGCATTGTCATGAAAGTCCACAGAGAAGTGGGCGAGACTAAAACAGAAGGAAGATGTCCAAGAGACAAGGGGCCAGTCTGAAAGAACTGTCCAAGCCAAGTATGGAACAGTTCACAACCACAGAGGTCACGTGCACTGGATTACAACCAGTTCAGCTTCACGTACTTCTCTTCTGGGTAATTTGATATCTTTGGATCACCCTCTTACTTTCCCTGCCCTGGCACCAGAACCAGGCATTTTAGTGAAACAAAACAAAACAAAACAAAACAAAAACAAAACAAAACTCTTCCCCTCTTTAAAAGCTATCATCTAGATCTTCTCATTGGTGCACACCTTTAATCCAAGCCTTGGGTTGACAGAGCAAGCGAATCTCTGAGTTTGAGACCAACATGGCTACACAGTTTAAAAACCCCCGTCTTAAAAAGCAAAAACAAACAAACAAAACAGCTATCATCTAGGCTCCCCCTCCCTACCTCTCTCTCTCTCCTCATCCACAAGGAAGTCTCTTTCCTGTGATGCTGGAGCCCCATTGTAAAATACTCTGTGGACTCTCACGACAAGGCCCCTGTTTTTTTGTGGGCAATTCCTCTGGCTTTACCATCTTTTCCCCTCACAGACCTAAGATCCAGAATCAGTATATATTCCTTATCTGGAGTCTAACTACAGTCTTGGATATGTAGGTGACTGAGTGAGCAACTTGGAAAAAGCCTAAAACTCTCTTCAAAGCCATCCTTGGTAGCTCCTCCAAACAGGTCCCAGGGCAGGAGAGGACACTTGGGAGTTTGATCACCCCACTGTAGCTGTGTCCTTTGTTTTCAAAGAGCAGTTTCCCCATAGAAGAAGCCCACAAGATCTCAAAGAAAAGGAGACTGGGGAAGTCTCCCATCACTTCCTCTCTGCAGGAGGGAGAGCTCAAGTGGTGTTTCTCCTTAGCAGATCGGGACGAATTTGAATACCACAAAACTAGACATTTCCAAGTCATGTGTTTTTTTTTTACTTAACTGTCACAGTCAGCACTAAACCCCCAAAGAAGACTGGGCTCCCTGTGTTTTTGCATAGCAGAAACAAGACAGCCTCAACAAGAGCAAGGAGGCAGAACACACACAGGAGATGGAACTAAAGAGGCAGAGTGCAGATAGGGAAGGGCCAGGAGACACCCGCCATGGCCAGGACAATCTCTGAGAGTCTCCAGCTCAACAGGGCCACAGTTGTTCCGAACAGCACACACCACACCACCCTTCCACTTCTTCCCTTAATGTTCTGAGGGACACTGATCCCTCAAATTAAATACCCATCACTCCCACCAACCCCAGACACCTCTTAGGAAGAGGAAAGCATATGGTGGGGGTGGGGAAGTCTTTGAGGGTTAGTGTTTAAGTGTCAGTTTGACAGAATCTGGAGTCATCTGGGGGACGGGTCTCTGGGAGTGGCTCTTGGATGACCGTGACTGCACTGGGGTGAGAAGACCGCCCACTGTGGGTAGCACCATTCCCCAACTACTGCATTCAAGAAAGAGCACTGTTTCCTGCTCCTGCTGCCTTGATTTCCATACCACGCTGGACTGTACCCCTGAACCTTGAGCCAGGAGCCCTTTCCCCCTTAAAATGTTTTAATCAGAGTACTCCATCACCAACAGAATCACTGCAACAGAAACTAAACCGGAGTTGAGATGTAGGGTGTATTTGTTTACCCATTAGTTCATGGGGTGCTCAGGACTGAATCCCACATCTCAGCAGGTGAGTGCTGTACCACTGAGTCACAGCCTAGCCCTGGATCCTCCCTCTCTCTTCCCAGGTTTCTACTTAAAGACTTAAAGGTTTCTATTTAGACATAAAGTATTTCCTCTACCCACAGGTATACCTCACTTGGGTCCATTCCCTTCTACAAATGTTGATTCTGCTACCATCATACAAACTCCATCGACACTTAGCTCTTCTCAGAAGCCAGCTGACAGCTCACCCTTCACACACCCCTACCTACCACACACTCCCAGCTGACACAAATATTAGCTCATGATCAGGGGAAAGTCGGCTCCCTGGAGTGGAAAGGCATGATACTTCAGAGAGTGGATAACGGGCAGAACTCAGCCAGGACTGCAAACAGTCTGAGGTCCTGCTCCCCATGGGAGCTTCAGGTGAGGCCCCCAAAATGACTTAGACCACCCAAGGACTGATAAGGGAGCTAGTGAGAATTCTTCCCAACATGCAATGGGAGCCATGGACACCACCACAGCCTGCCCATGGAGAGCCTTGAAGAACTGTGCTTTGTGCCTTTTGGCTAGTACACACTGGCAGGCAAGTGTAACTGGCAGCATCATGGAATTTAGTGAGAAGCAAGAAAACATACACCAACTGTTTCAATATAAGTGAACACTTAATAAAGAAATGCTTTCAAAACTCAGGTCCGGGCCTGGAGAAATGGCTCAGCAGTTAAGAGTACTGACTGGCCAGGAGGTGGTGGTGCACGCCTTTAATCCCAGCACTTGGGAGGCAGAGGCAGGCAGATTTCTGAGTTCAAGGCCAGTGTGGTCTACAGAGTGAGTCCCAGGACAGCCAGGGCTACATACATAGAGAAACCCTGTCTCAAACAAACAAACAAACAAAACCAAAAAGAAAAAAAAGAGAAAAGAGCACTGACTTCTTCCAGACATCCTGAGTTCAATTCCCAGTAACCACATGGTGGCTCACAATCATCTGTAATGAGCTCTGATGCCCTCTTCTGGTGTGTCTGAAGACAGCTACAGTGTGCTCATATACATAAAATAAATAAATAATTCTTAAAAAAAAAAATCTCAGGTCCAATGAAGAAGGAAAAACAATACACAAAACAATCTTGAGTGTGTGTGTGTGTGTGTGTGTGTGTACACTCAAGTGTGTATATAAGCTCAGTGCCCTTGAAGGCCAAAGAATGGTCATGGATTCCCTGAAGCTGAAGTTATACATGGTTGTGAACTGGCTGGCCTGCGTAGATGCTAGGAATAAAATGAGGAAGTACACGCTCTTAGCCACTACACCATCATTTCCTAGCTTTCAAATCCTCATTCTGATGGCATGCGTTTTCTGCCCTACCGTGGTTCACAGATGACTGCAGGTGGGAATCGACTGCCAGTCTTCCACTCTGCAGCCACACCCAGGTCAATAACTGTCTGAGGGTGGGAGCTATGAGTCAGTATTTTTTAAATGTCCTCCGGACTTTTAAAATGCCCTACCTCTAAGCTTTAGAATCTCCATTCTGGGACATGGCCACTGAAAAGAAGCCACCACTCCCTTGGCATCCCCTTAACACTAGCTACTGGTTTTCCAGGTAGTCCTAGGCCTTGAGTCTACCAGATGAGGACATGCATTTTCACACAATTCCCAGGTAGTTCACCGGTCCATTGCAATCTGGGAGTGTCATGTTGTAAAACATAGGACATTCTGTAAACACACTCAGGAGGCTGAGGCAGGAAAATGGAGAGTTGAAGATCAGTTTGGGCTATAGCAGTATACCCTGTCTCAGAAAGAAAGAAATAGAGAGAGACAGAGAGACACAGAGACAAAGACACAGAGAGTCAGGAAGAGACAAAGACAGAAACAGAGACACAGAGAGAGATAAAGACAGAGAGAGTGCAGAGACAAAGAAATACTAATCGAAGTAATTATTCCAGTCAGGCTAAGACAGTCATCTCTCAGGCAGTGGTGGCACAAGCCTTTAATTCCAGCACTTGGGAGGCAGAGACTGGCGGATTTCTGAGTTTGAGGCCAGCCTGCTCTACAGAGTGAGTTCCAGGACAGCCAGAGCTATACAGAAAACTGTCTCGAAAAACCAAGACAGTTATCTCTTTCTTAGTTTTTTTCCTAGCTCCAAACTACTAGAAAATGTTCTAAATGGTTTTTTTTTTTTTTTCCGAGACAGGGTTTCTCTGTGTAGCCCTGGCTGTCCTGGAACTCACTCTGTAGATCAGGCTGGCCTCGAACTCAGAAATCCCCTGCCTCTGCCTCCCAAGTGCTGGGATTAAAGGTGTGTGCCACCACCACCCAGCTAGAAATTGTTCTTAAAGACACAGAAAAACAAGAAGGGTGTGTGGATTTAAGAACTGAAAAGTAGGAAATATGTCAAGTCTCTTGGGGATGTTTTGCCTCAGAGAAAGGGGCATGCATACAATTCTCAGCACTTCATTGCTTCTGAATTATGCTAAGATCTGGCCTCTCACACACAAATAGGATTCCATCAACTCCAGACATGTTCTGTGATGCCCAGCCAGTCACCAGTCCTAAATGCACAGGGTTTATTTTATAGTAAATGTTTGAAACCAAGCAATTCAAACCCTAATTTGGGATATGAATTTGACATTCTGTCTAAAGTCAAGGTACTCTTCCAAAGTCAGGAGAGTTTTCTGTCTATCTCTACTCTTTATCTAAATTGCAAATACAGTAAGATTAAAACTAAATAAAAATCAACATTTACTAAACCCCTATTATTTTTAAAGCTTTATGCAATACTTTAGAAACATTTTTGGCAAGGAGAGGGGAAGAGGGAGGAGCATCTTCCATGTAAGCACTTACTACCTCAGAGAAAGAGCAACTCCATTTTCTAAACGGGAGAAGATGGAGCAGTCTCATGCAGCCCAGGCTGGCTGCCAACTCTCTGTGTACCAAAGAAGACTCAAATTGCTTCTACCTCCCAAGTCCTGGAAGACTTTTGAAGTTCCACTTTCTAGCTAAATTTCAAATATGTCTTTAAAATAGAATGGATAAGGAATAGAAAGTTAAATAATAACCATTTAAAGATTTTCACGATCAGTTGGCTCAGGCAAGGGTGTTACGGCTCTTGCAATGGACCTGTAATGGCTATTCCTGGTTGTCAACCTGATCACATCTGAAATGAACTACAATGCAGAATTGGAGGGCCCACTTGTGATCCAGATCTTGAGGTATAGTGGGTGGCCATGAAAAGTTTAGGCCCATGCAAGGTAGGTAGTTCATGCCTTTAATCCCAGGATCTAAAGCAAGGAGTTCAAGATCAGCCTGGGACAAAGCAAGTCCCAGATCCAGGCAAGATGGTACACACCTTTAACCTGGGCCACACCTTCTGCTGTACACCAACATAAGGACATTGGAAGAAGGAAGATTCATTCTTCTTCCTGCTTGCACTTACTTGAGAGCACATCTGTTGGAACCTACTTCTTTAGGATTAGAGCTCATACAGAAGACCAGCAAAAACACCTAGTGCCACCACATGGCACTGAGCAACTACTAGATTCTTGAACTTCCCATCCACAGCTGCCCATTGTTAGGTTAGTTAGACTGCATAAAGACTATCCATAAGTTCTGTGACTCTAGAGAACCCTGACTAATACAAGACCTGAGTTCCATTTCCATAATGGTTCATAACTACCTTATTCTGACCTCTTTGGGCACCCATACATGTAGGAACACACAAACACATAAAAATAATTTAATAATCTTTTAAAAACAATCTAGAGTTTAATGAACTAATTAAAATCATTATTAAATAATGACAATAATAATAATTATTATTCCAAAGCTTATGTTAAAAGGCCTATTTTAAGGGCGGTGGTGGCACATGCCTTTAATTCCAGCACTTGGGAGGCAGAAGCAGGCAGATTTCTGAGTTCGAGGCCAGCCTGGTCTACGGAGTGAGTTCCAGGACAGCCAGAGCTATACAGAGAAACCCTGTCTCGAAACGCCCCCCCCCAAAAAAAAAGGCCTATTTTAGGAACTACTAGGGCTTGGGTGGGAAGCTTAGTATAGGCAATATTCAGCAAGTCTGAATTACTTCTGCGGCACACAAAAAAAAAGAAGGGGAAAGGAGAGAGGGGAAGCTTTAGCAATAGAGGTTTTGAGGTTCTCATAATGGAAGGTATGTCCCTTGCTAATCCATGTAGAATTTGGTCAAGGTGAACTCACAGCTGGAAACTTCTCCCTGTTAATAACAAGCTTGTTAACATCCTCACAAGGAAAGGACACCCCAAAGCTAGGGCTTCATGCTGGAAAATGCTTAACTTATGAGGTTCTCACCTGAAAATTCACCTAAAGGTCTATTTCTTCCAGACATGAGGGTGAGCCCTTGGTGAGGTGTTAGGGATGATAGGTAAGAATTTTAAGCTTACTGAACCTGTTCTAAATGCTTTACTAATAACTAATTCCTACCATAAACCTTCACCCACTCAGTGTAGCCACCCTTGTGGTACATAGATAAGGAAAGGGAGCCTAGTGATGTGGCCAGCTTTCTCACAGTGATCATCTGGTAGGGGCCTGACTGAGATAAGGTCCTGACAGCAGGTCCTCAGAACCATGATGCTCCACAGCCTTTCTTGGGAAGCTGTTGTTAGGCCTGTTCAATAGGTCAGGGTGACAACCATTAGATCCAGGAACCCAAGCAATAGAGGACAGATTGTGATCTCACTCCCACACACAAAGAGACAGACAGACAGAGACAGAAAGACAAAACACACACACACACACACACACACACACACACACACACACACATCATATATACACATGGTACCTAAAAAGTTACACATAAATGTTCAAGCTATATTGTTAGCAGAGCAGGGTGGGGCATTCATAAATCCAAGTTCAAGGTCACCCTAGCCTATATGCAACTGAAAAAATGAACACGAAGACAGACACATGCAAAAGACATAGAAAGACACACTTGCAGACATACACACACACAGAGACAGTCAGAAACACACACACACACACACACACACAAGGCTGTTACATTGAAGAAATAGTCCCAGATCTTTAGAAACAATTTTCTACCATCTAGCTATGTTTTGGAACACTACATCAAAATGAAGTCACTTTTGAGTTGGTTTGGTCTAAAAATATTTAAGTTTAAAAAGAAATTCAGTGCATTGTTTTCCAGTGACTAAAGATAAGGATGTAAGAGCTATTTAAAGTGAATTGGGACCCTATATTATTTTCTTTACCAGATGTTTCAGGAAGTATAGTGACCAAAAGTCACATTACAGAAAGAGTTAAGTGGATATGAATAGGCCACCAGCAGTTCTTAAACTGTGGATCACGACCCCTTTCAGTTAAATGACCCTTTTACAGAAGCCAACCAAGACATCAGATAACATTACAATCCATGACAATACCAAAATTGTAGCTATGAAGTAACAACTAAAATAATGTTATGGTTGGGGGTCATCACAACCCAAGGAACTGTATAAAGAGCTGCAACATTGGGAAGGTGTAGAACCACTGGGCTACTTGTCAATTTCAATAGCATGCCACATCTGCCCGCTAAACAGCTGCACAGCTGCAGAGAGTCAGGGATACAGTTACTATTTCCAACAGTTGTACCTAAGAGATCACAGGGGGAAACCAGGTGGATTTGGGCAGTAGAGGCAGGAGAATCAGCTTAAAGAATCAGCTACGCCAGAAGTTTTACTCTGGGATATGTGGGTCCCTGTCAAACGTGGGAGCCTTTCCAATTCTCTAGGCCTTTACTCTCGGAGTTTTAAGCAAGTTTCCAGAGAAGTTTATGGACAACCTCACTCTGCTTGTCCATAAGTCTTAAGCCCTATTTTTTTTTTCTGATAAACTTTCATGACAGCTGTAACATGTTACCCAAGACATGCTTGGCAAGAGATTCTTTTTCTTCAGTGTCCAACGCTGCTGCTCATGGACAACACCTGCTAATGGTTGATCCGAATCTGCTCTTGGGGACCTCAGGGGTTCAAGAGGTCCAGTTATGGTGTGCAGCCTTCCAGAGATGACTTCCCCAGCCCTAACTTTTCTTCTGTCTCAAACAGCTTTTGATCTTTGGATAAACCCCTGCTATAGGTGTCCAGCTGCCTTGCTCAGGAAGCTAAGCAGCCTTCAGAAGGCACTAAAACAGTACCTACCAGAGAACTAGGGCTTCCACACACAAGCCAGAGTCACTGTCAGCTCCAAACCCCAGACTGTCGAGTCCGGGGCCAACTCCTGACTCAAGGTCCTATGTCAGAGCCAGAAGATGCTAGGAATAGAACACGGTGTCTCTACCCTACAAGCACACAGCCTAATGGGAGCCTGTCCACGAGCAGTGTGGGAGCCTGCACATGTTCTAACAGGAGAGTCCGGAGAGGGACTGCCAATTAGGAGAGGAACAAGGCAGAATGATCCAGCAGGCACTGAGCCTTATTTTATATGAGGGAATTCAGGGACTAGTATTTTTTCAGTTTTGTTTGTTTGTTTGGTTGGTTGGTTGGTTTTTTGAGACAAAGTTTCTCTGTATAGCCCTGGCAGTCCTGGAGATCACTCTGTAGATCAGGCTGGCCTTGAACTCAGAAATCTGCCTGCCTCTGCCTCCTAAGTGCTGGGATTAGAGGCGTGCGCCACACCACTGCCCGGCTTATTTTTTTCAGGTTTTTTTTTTAAAGATTTATTTATTATTATAAATAAGTACACTGTCTTCAGATGCACCAGAAGAGAGTGTCAGATCTCTTTACAGGTGGTTGTGAGCCACCATGTGGTTGCTGGGATTTGAACTCAGGACCTTTGGAAGAGCAGTCAGTGCTCTTACCTGCTGAGCCATCTCACCAGCCCTATTTTTTCAGTTTTAAATTGGAGACTTTTAAAATAATATAAGCAAAGTACTACTACCTCACCCAAAAATATTTTAATGTTGATTAAATTATAAACTATTACTTAGGAGCTGGAGAGATGTCTCAGTGGATAAGAACACTGGCTGCTCAACCAGAGGTCCTGAGTTCAATTCCCAGCAGCCACATGGTGGCTCACAACCATCTGTAATGGGATTCAATGCCCTTTTCTGAAGACAGCAACAATGTGCTCATATACACAAAAAATAAATAAGTCTCTTAAAAAAAAAAAAAAACTATTTCCTAATGAATTTTGATTTGCAGCACAAACTGTCCCATTAGTTTTTGAATGTAGCTGTTGTGTCCAGGACCCCTTCAAAATGGGGTCAGTAGGCCTCAAGCTTCCCTATCATCTATAGTCTCTTATTTCCAGAGATTTGCTTGAGGGGTGGGGCGTTTAATCAACCATTTGACATGAGTGACAGATCCATCAGTCAACATATCAGCACTGAACAGTGCATTTATTTCTCTGAAGATGCCAAGAAACAGAACCAGGACCAGAAGCGATTTCACTATTGCTGAGCTAGGCAGTATTGTGTGTTCCTACCACCCAACCCAGCACATCCCTCCAGTCTAGTGGGTAAGTGAGATTTCTATAACATGTCTTACATAGGACTCCTCCATATTAAATTGACACTTTAATAACTCTGACAGGTAGCTGGGCTCATAGTGGTACATGCCTTTAATTTCAGCACTTGGAAAGCTGAGGCAAACAGATCTTTGCATTTGAGGTCAGCCTGGCTTACAAAGCCAGTCTAGGACAGCTAGGACTATTATACAGAGAAACCTTGTCTGGCAAAACCAAAAATAAAATAAAACAATAACTGTCAGGCAGAATATTTTAGAACTTTCTGAGTAAAAATTTCACAAATAACTATTAACTATCCTCCTTAGAAACTTGGGTAGCTTGGAGACACCCCTGCTGGCTCCACATTTCATGCTTATCAGCCCGCCTAATCCATGTGTATTTACTGAGGGCTTTGGTGTACCAGGACTTGACCACATGCTAGCACTGCCAGGAGGCTGAGCAGCATAGGATTCTAGAATGGAAGAGTTCAGCAGTCCCTGAACAGAGTTGAGAGGACCTGAGGTAAACCTGCCAGAAGAACAGCCCTTGGCTAAAGAGGAAGGAAAGTTTTCTGGCTTTTCAAACTCATCTGGGCAAAACATTAGTCAAACAGAATGAGCTAGCCTTTTCCAGTTAAACGGGGTGGCACATTTGAAAGTGTCAGGGAGAGAGAGGGAGAGAGAGAGAGAGAGAGAGAGAGAGAGAGAGAGAGAGAGAGAGAGAGAAATAGGCCAAAAGATTCAAAACAGCTGTAATAGATAGCCATGTAACTAACTAGGCAGCTCTGACCAAATGTAATGCCCAACACTGACTATGAAGTAAATCCCAGAAAATTATACTAGAACTCATGAAAATATTTTGGCTAAGACAAAGGGCCTATCCCTACACCTCACGCAGATGGAGCTGTAACCAATCAGGATTAAAATCAAACAGACAAGCTTAACTGTGCTCGTCAGTCAGCCCTGTGCAACTGAGCAGACAGGCTCTGCCACGATATAAAAAGGAAACCTGAGATATGAGCCGTGGTGGTGGGGAGAAAAAAAAACAACTCCAAGATTCTTTGATCAAAGTAATTATGCATCCAAACAATACTCCAATACAAGGCAACCGCTTCCCAACACCCCTATCAGCAACCACTTACGGCATCCAGCACACCCATCATTAGACTATCAGAGCCAACACAACCCCGGGCAGAGTGCGCGCTTGACTCATCGCCAGTATCCCCCGCAACGTCATGCGCAGTAGGCACCTAATAAATACCTGTTGCATGAAAGGGTGAGAACACCTCCCATAGCAACAGGCCCAGACTTCTCCTTCAGAAGGACCTTTCTCCTGAATTATAAGTTAGGGCAACTCCCTGGCAAACCTTTCAAATAAATTCAACAAACATTTATCAAGTGCCCAGAATGTGCCAGCGCTCGGCATTCTTTTGGCAGTGAGATGTGAAGATGACTAACGCAGACAGTCCGTAACACCCCAAGGGGCTCGGTCTTGAACAAGAAGCACACGCCGTAAAATACAGTGGGAAAACGCCACGGAGTCGGACCGGCTGTGGGAGCTTGGGTAAGGGAACAGGTAATTATGCAGGAGGTAAAGGAAAGGGTGAGGCCAGAGAACACACAGAAACTCAGTGCCAGTCCTCAGCACCCGAACACGTGCTCCTCCGGTCCCTCTAAAAATGAGAAGCACAGGGGCTCCTTCACATCTACCATGGCAGGCGGTGCAGGAGGCCCATGTTAATTTCAGTGCAAAGCGGAGACAGGCGCTCTGAGTCGCTGCACTTCTCGGGAAGTAGCTGCGCGCTAGATGATGTTTCAACAACGTCAGACCTCAGACCGCCTGAGTGCTATCACTGTCCCAGGGTTACAGATAAGAATCTTGAAGCCCGGAGACACTGGGAAAACAAAACAACCCTAACCTTGTCACCTATTAGGCAAGAGCGCCACAGGCTATGACACCAGCCAGCCCTGGATTTATTTGGTTCTGGGTTCAGCACTGACTAAAAACACTGAACTCTCAGGTTCTGGGAACATAATTCTAAAGCCATGCTTCTGTGTGTCACCAAACCCTTTCCATTAGCATCCATTAACAGGACAGCTAAAGAAACCATTTTCTTTTCTTCTCTCTCTTTTTTTTTTCTTTTTTGCCACTGGCGCCCCTCCTGTCCCACAGCTCTGAGCCCGCCCTGCAGGAGTGAGCTCCCTCCTCTCCCCCAGGGCTCCGTTACTCACCCTGGGATAATTACCTATAATGCTTTCCTCAAGTCACCCCTTCAGCTAAACCTGACTTTTTCTTTAAAGATTTATTTATTTATTTGATGTATATCAGTACACTGTAGCTGTACAGATGATTGTGAACCACCATGTGGTTGCTGGGATTTGAACTCAGGACCTTCGGAAGAGCAGTCAGTGCTCTTAACTGCTTGACTTAGAGCACTGACTTAGAGTCCAGCTCTAAGCTTGACTCTTCTGTCCTTCCAACTTGGGGCAGGGAGTAAGGTTAAACTCAACGTCAACTTACGCATATTTGATTCCTATTTAACATTCTTATTTGAAGTATCTTTTTTTAAAAAAAAAAAATTGTCTCTATGCAATGAGACCCAGTTAAGTGTTAGGTGTGGCAGAATCCAACTCTACCAAGAGAATTCAAGCAGACTCTGGATGAGAGGCCTCCTTCCCCTTCCCACGTGCCCATGGGTTGCCGGGAGTCTGAAGGCTAGCATAGAGAAAGCATCCTTTGGTTGCTTGGTTTTGTGACAGGTATTGCATAGCCAGAGTGCCCTCCAGCCTGGCCTATAGCTGAACCTTGAACCTATAGTTGACCTTGAACCTCCAGTTCTCTGGCCCCTGCCTCTTCTCTGAGTCACCGTGCTTAGGAGGAACTTTCCCTGCACTGAGTTACATCTTCAGCCTCAGCAATCAGGTTTTATCTTTTTAGCTCCTCCGGACACAGCAGGTGTTCAATGTTGATTGGCCCATACATGGATGAAGAAAGCCTCAATTCTCTAAACGAGGATCCCAAAGAAAACCTCCGAAGCCGTGTACTCCTTAGAGTTCCCATTCTCATTACAAGTCAATCTGCATCCAGAAATAAGGAAAGGATACTTTTTTCTCCCTGGCTGTGTACTCTAAAGTTTTCAGCAATAGCACTATCTGTATCATTGTCTCACTGCAATAAAGAGTACAGGAATTTAAGGTGGTGGGGGAATAGAGATTGAGGGAGGAAGCCAAGGTGAAACTCAACACAAACTATCAAGCAATTCTGCAAGTTATTCCTATAGTCCTCCACCTGGAAGCCACACTTTCCAAACCCCTCCCATCCGAGCCAGGCCAGCCAGGTGTGATGGGCACTGGACCTGACCTAACCAGTCTCCCTCCTCCAGTTTCTCCAGGGCTAATCCACTGCACCACGAGCCTGCCAAATTAACTCCTTATGACTCGCCACCCACTCATCTTCCAGGCTTCCAAAGGCACTCCTACTAGACCTGTGACCAAGGTCAAGAACCTTAGACCCTGATCCCTCCCACATCGACCAGAGCAGGTGCTGTTATCTCTTTGTTTTCTCCCACATTCCTTTTTTTTTTTTAACTTCCTTTTCTCTAGAGATTAGCCCTGCCCAAGCTAGGCAATGACCAGGAGATAGAATGTAAATTTAAATTTGCAAACCAGGCATGGTGAGAAATGCCTGTAATACCAGTCTCAGCAAACTCAAGGCCAGCCATTAGCAAGCTAATGCTTGGTTATCCTGTCTATTGACCACTTTAAAAAGAAACGGTATGGCTGGGTGGGGTGCACACTGTTAATCCCAGTATTAGGGAAGGCAGTCTCTGAGTTGGAAGGCTACCAGAGCTACGTCCTGAGTCTCAAAACAGAGAAATAGTGCTTTATTTTTAATTGCCCAGGCTAGCCTTAGCTTTACTACATATTCAAGTAGATCTTGAGCTTTTGATCCCCCTGCCTCTTAACTCCAGTGAGGGAATTATAAGGCATGACATCACACCCAGCAGAGCTGGGCATTGAACACAGGACTTCAGCCCCAAACAGTACATCTTAATAAAATACATTCTAAGCTGGGCGGTGGTTGTGCACGCCTTTAATCCCAGCACTTGGGGGGCACAGGCAGGCGGACTTCTGAGTTGGAGGCCAGCCTGGTCTACAGAGTGAATTCCAGGACAGCCAGGGCTACACAGAGAAACCCTGTCTCGAAGGAAAAAAAAAAAGATAGACTTAAAACTGTTTCTCATTATGCTAAGTTTATGTACACTCAGTGTTCTGGATAGACAGGGAAAGTTCCTCTTGCTCCAGGAAAAGTTTTTGTCTTCCCTAAGCTCACTTTAAAGACTATCCATAAAGTTACCAAATTCACCTCTTTCGTAAACTTCAAAAGCTTCTTGTAAGCCTCGGGAAACCCACTCCAATCTACCACTCATGGGTCAAATGGACTCCATCCAGATAAGTACTCCTGTCAATCAACACCCTGAGTTCCAGAGGATGGGATTCCCCCCACCTACCAATTCCCTGGTTTTGGGACTCCCCTCCCCCAATCATCAAGCCCATGGGCCTAAGGGTTACAAATGTATACCTAAGAAAAAAGTTTTCTGTCTCCCAAGCTTCCTTAACTTTATTTTCTGCCTCCAATAAGTCAAAATCTACATCCAGGACACATCCAAAGAAGCAATGCAGAGGTGATCCAGTCTACTCTCCTAGAAGTTTCTACTAGGCCAGGACTTTTCTAGGTGCAGATGGTCCCACAGACCCTGGGCAGCAATCAAACAGCCAGCTCTCTTCCAGGATTTAACCAACATCCCAATTTTCTTAGGCTT